>JAKRZM010000227.1:120163-135261 GCA_036379175.1 Heliconius cydno galanthus
GTAAAGAAGCAAAACAATATACAGACAGCTATCAGTTGCAAAATTTTGTATATGTATAGATGTTCATTACAATGTTTTACATATTGTTGTCTACCCTTAGGCGTCGCTGGGTAGCCACGAGCTGCGCCGGCATGAGACGACGGCGCGCGTGGCGCTGCAGGCGTGCACTCCGCTTCAGGGCGACATCAAGGTGGACGTGTACTGCAAGCCCAAGATGATGATGCGCAAGGAGAAGCTGTTCCACTTCTGGTTCAATACCTTCTTCGTGACCGCTGAGGTGGGCGCCACGCCCGTGCCCGCTCCTAGTGATAGTTAGTATACAGGTGTTTTTTTTTATTTTAGGAAAGATAAGATATATTCTATAGAAGACAGCAAGTAGACAGAGGGAAGTTATTGTTGAGAAATGAGACATTTCATTCTTAACTCTACTGACTTATTTTTCAGTATTTAAAATGTTGAGAAATGTGACCTAGATCACGGAATGTCCTAAAAAAATGTTATGGTTTTTCTTGTTATAATAATGAGGAAATGAAAATAATTAATTACGAACTGCGGTTTGAACCTGTTTAGAAGATACGGTGCTTGTTTTCTTGGTGAGTAATTTATTTATGTAGATTTCACCTTATTCCACATCTTTTGAGTAATGATAGATAGTTAACTGATGTACGTGTTAATGTGTATGTGTACAAGAATAAATTCCCAAAGTACCTCACCTAAGGCTTTTATATAAATAATAATTTATGTATTCATATAACTAAAAACTAGTTATTATATTACCATTAGGTCCAAATTTAGAAACGTTCAAACTGACCCTGGATAAGTGGCAGCTGGACGACGCGCACAAAGACAAGCAGCATAAACTGTATAGCCCAGAGTTCAAGGTATGCAAGTATAGTAATATTTTTTTATTTATCTATAAGTTGTATCCGGCATATAGCAAGGTAGGTGGAAGAAACCTCTTTTATTTACGTACCACTTCAAATTGAGACGTGGCATTTTGAGTGATGGGAGTTAACACCGCATATTTTTTTTGGTAGCAAAGTGAGGGAATGACAATAACTCATTTCCATGAGTGATAATTAAACTCGTACACTCCTCGCAGTTAGATATAGAAAAGAAAATTCTTTAGAAAATGTATTTATGTATATTTTTACAAAATGCATATTTAAGAATGTTTTCCAGAAAACCATATATTCTTATGGAATATTTTTTCTTTTTTTCTCATAGTGTTAACAGTTTTAGACAATTTTTATAACTGTCAAAGTAAACAATGTTAGCAAAGCTTCTCTAACAAATAATAAATGTTTAATTCTAATATTCAACTTTATATTTTCAACAAATATAACAAATACCTATTATTTTCACCAAATAACGAAAAGAAAATACTGTACAGAAGGAGTGCCACAGCAGCTCAGAATCTGTCTGTAAATTCGAGATTCTCGAGAGATTCTCGAGAGAGAGTTCAATTCCTACCTTAACGAAATGAATATATTTGTTTCCTCTAATAACAAGACAAAGCGCGGCAAACACTAACTAAATGTATATTAAAAATGTTCTCACAACCTACCTGCGTATTACCAGCTTAAAAAAATACCCTTATGATGCATATTTCAGGTGGAACTAATCATACAAAAGCAACCCGACTCCTCAACGTTTAGTACTCAGTCGCTACGGGCGCCCTCCACGCCCTCCTCCGCCTCCACTTGTTCCGAGAATGATGAGCACTGGGACTCTGGTGAGGGATTTACACCTACCGATTATAGTGTAGACACGCCCTTATACAGTGTGGATGCTCCTTTCTACAGTGTGGAGACACCATTGTATGGTGATAGTGAGCAAAGTGTGCAAACGCCCTTGTATAGTATGTCTGGCGTTGGTATGGAACAGTCTGAACGGGTGAACACACCCTCATATAGCGTATCTAATGATTTGTATGGATATATGCAACCTGAACTTTCGACTTCACGTGATGTAGGTTTTAGTGTGACACCTCCCTTATACACACACGTGCCACAACTAAATATTCCTGTGAAAGAACCCTTATATATTACGAAGTGTACTGACAGAACTGTTGTTCTAACTCCGCCTTTATATACTTTAACATCGAAAACTGTAGGTGTTGAGCCGGTTTTACCTTACCAAAATAATTGTTTGAACAGACCCTTATGTGCAAATGATAAGACAATCTTTGAACCCACTATATGTTCACCTTGTAAACATAAATATACCGTAACGACTCTAGCCAATGAAAGTATATTGAGTGGAGCAACACCAGCGTTATCTAATACAAAAAATTCTTTCCCCAAAAAATCTCCATTGTTATCCTATAAATTTATTGATGGTCAGTCTGATACACCTTTATATTTTGTCCCCTGTAATAACGTTTTGTGTACAAAATTACACAAACTTTGCAATTTGCAAACAGAAAAACATACAAATAAATTGTTTTATGATCGAAATTTTACAAGTCCGATAGGATCTAATAAGTTTAGTCTAGATAAAAGTGATTGCGAGTCCCCTTACATTAATATAGTCTGTGGCCCCAACTGTCATAGGCAATTTGTGAGTGATGGTCAAAAATCAGAAAAAAAAGATGAAATTAGTAATAATTGTACTTTGTCTAGTAAATTACATTCTGATTGGTGTGAAGGTTCCATAAAAAATAAACGAAGTTCCGATAGCGATATGTACGAAATGCTCCACGAATCAGAGCAATGCCATAAAAAACCGAACTGTCAAAACATAAATGAATTGTCACTGTCAAAATTACCCACAGATAAAAACCACGAATTGGGTGATTTAAAAGTGTATTCCAATTGTAGTAGTGAATTGACAGATAATAATTTATATACAGAAAAAAACGATGTATATTTTCCCGTTGATAATACTTATGATGAATCCAACGCTGAATATGTCGAAACGAAAACCGAAAAACCCGTTGAATGTACTGCTAAAAGTAAAAATGTTAAAAAAGAAAAGAAATGTAGGGATGTATCCAAAAGTAGACTTTTAGGAGACATGAGAGCGTCTTGGAGGGAGTTCAGTGGAAAATTCGGTGAAAATAGAAAAAAGAAACATAGAGATGATTAGTATTTTTTCAAATTTTTACACAAATGCCTAAGGAATGTTTTTTTTATATAATTTTCAAAATGATGAAACTAAAATTATGATGAAAACTATATTTGAGATAGGTTTATATTTTATTGATATCTAAAACAGTTTATAGTAAATTTTGACCTGTTTAAATTTATTAGTAAAAAGTACATATAGTCCAGGCATTATAAATGTTTCAATTAACAAACATTTGCAAAGCTGAATTTTGATACCCCTGGTGTATACTATTACAATTAAAATACCAAAAGTTTCCATAGACTCCATATATGCTAAAAATCTTTACGATGTCTAAAGTCCCAAAAAATGTTTTTTTTTTATTTGCTTCTTGTAAAAAGTAAGTTCTATCAAATCTCAGCGATTTTTTATATTTTACATTGTTATAGAGACTGTGGCAATAATATATAATGTTGTTAAAAAACATAATGACCAAATTGAGAACCTCTTTCTTTTTGAAGTCAGTTAAAATCGAGTTTTAATAGAATCAATAAGGTAATTTTTTGAAAATAAATATATAGCCATATAACTAATTAATATGTTTCTATGATTTTATAATTCACATACGAATTATGGTTTAAATTCAGTTTAAATGGACTACTTACTTTAATAATAATAATAATAGGTGTCTTAAGTAAAGTGTAGTTTAAAGATACTTGGGTAGGATTATTAGGAAATTATTATAGTAAAATAATAATTATTATTAATAAATTTTTGTTTTTTTTTTTCGTTATTGCTGTATAGCTTTAACTTTAAAATAAGATGCTCGAATAGAATTTAATATTTTATACGGGCTGTACATATAATGTCACACGTATTATAGAACCGTTTTACTTTAATCATAATAGGTTTAGTTTATATAATGTGTTAAGTGAATGTTTTTTTTTTCTTGTTATTGTATTGTTGTTGTTCTAGGACTCATTTTAAAAAAAATTAAGGCAACTTTTAATTAAGTTTTGTTTGTTGATTTTTAATTTTTTCCTTAATATATTTATTTATATAAATAAATTGTCAGTTCTCATTTTGAAGATTTTTTTTAGATTGATAAATATATAAAAAAAGTTCAACTATAGCAAAATGAAACTGAATAATCTCAAGCCGATAACGATTTTTCATCTTTTATAATAGTTTTTTTGTTATTACCTAATTGTGTGAAATGAACAGACATATACAGTACGGTCAATGAGTCGTGGCCGCCCTGAAGTTAAGCTTCCTGAACTTTTGTGCATTGATCAAGTAAGAAATTCCTTAAAATCAAATCTGCGATACAATATATTATTAACTTCAGGGCGGCCACGACTGACGAGTCGGCACTATAGTCTACGGTTAAATGACTCTGTTCCCCACTTACCATCCCGTGTCAGAGTTTAGACGAGGGAAAATAAAACAGATTTGAACCCGCAATAATTGTTTTCAATCTAATTCGTCTACAGTACGCTACAATATCGTATTTACTTAATTTAACATATATATTTATTGTTTAAGTACCTTTAGATTATATAGATATGGCACAATATCTTTAATTACAATATTACTAATTGTAACGGGTTCACAACACACATAGAATATAATATATATATTTACATTATTTAAATGATGTACCCTTAGCCTATGTATACATATATATGTTTATATAAACACTCTGCATACATAATAAATCATGCCGCTATTTGGTTTTGGTCTAATCATTGTGAGGAAATTTAAAAAAAAATCTCGTATTTTTTTTAAATTTCTAAGCAATCAAAGTATTGTGAATGTTTTCCTTTTTTTATATTACTTTTTTACCTATTATTATCTACGATAATTTAATGATTTTCTATATAAGAATTCACATTTTATTAACAGTATGACACCTTATTGCTAAAAAGATATTAATATTTGAGCAATGTTATATGGGAGAAATAATAATTGTTATTAATAAAAGTCTGGAATAGAACCCACGACTTAAAATGTACGTAGGTGAAAATTTAACAAAATATATCATGGGTTAAATTATTTCAAGCTGCGTCATTTTACAAGTAAAATAAAATATGATTTACTTGAAAAACAAACAACCACTCATTTCCTATTTATAATGTGACATACATACATATATATGAGTATAACACTCGTGTGTGTACAACAGGGGCGACGTGCGAACGCGTCGGCCGTTACCGCCCGCTGTCGCCCGAAAACAGCACGCACACGTAAATATATTATACGCTAGTATTGCCCCCATAGCCCATTAACCCCATTAATCCTTACCTGCAGTGTCTCATGTAAATATACGCATTGTCCTAAGTACACCGTTAGCAGCTAAAACCAGGCTTCAGTTTTAGCTGCTGCTGCAACCTTGACCCAAATTGTTCTAATAATGTCTTATGTACCCATTCATTCTTTGTACCCTTCTTTTACCCCAACACATTGTATATTTTCTTGAAATATCATAACTGATCTACATACATCATCCACCCTTTTTTCATTTTTAATTGTATGAGCTAAGTAAGTACTTATGATTATAATTATGTACATCGAGATATATTCAGTTACAAAGTTTCTACTTTAAACTGGCGTCCTTCCATTGTACCTTTATGCCCCATTCATTCATCATCCATCATCCCCATTGAACACCAATCCATCCTCAAATCCCTGCTTTCTTTCGTACGTTGTACTCCAACTTACTTATTTTTACTCCTTGCGGCTTGTACATGTAGGCTCATTTATCCTAATTTTTATAACTATAGAAGTTGTCTCATTATTAAAAAAATAAATTAAAAAATACTAATTAGTGTGAATGAGCCTTTTATTGTAAAGGTTGTTCATTGGAACATTTGCGTTTTTAATAGATTTTTCAATAGTATAAAATATAATATATAAAACGCATATGATTCTATGTGTCGTACGAAGCGTTCCTCCACTTTGTTTTTTGTCAATAGAACCCAGCACGTTAAGTTACGGCGTCACACTAATCGGCATTTAAATTATTTTGTTTTGAAAATAAATGTAAATAATAATATGTTTATAATATTTTCAAAGCAAAAGCTTATAATATGTGTTGAGTTACGTTTTTTTTACGTCACGCTTTTTTTCGTTCGTTTTGATATCATTCAGTTCATTATTTGTGCCAGTTTTTTTTTTAAATAGAATGGCCAATTTTTTTTCTTCCAGGTTCTTGTGATGCTTTCTTTTTTGTGTTTTTATTTTGCTAATAACAATGTGCATGCCTTTAAGTTTGAACAGAAAAATATAAAAAAATATATTGTTTATATTTTTTTGTGTAAAATTTTAACTTTTTTTGTTGTATATAAAAAAAACACAATCACTTCTTTTCTTTGTTCTTGTGGAATGTGTAATGTGTGTTGGTTTCTTAGAAAAATATTTGAATCAATATTTATTATTTCCACTTTTATATTGCTTAAAAAAATAAAAAATTAAAATATTTCTTTAAGATCTATTATTATTAGTTGAAAATAATATTTATTATAATATAAAGCATGGGTTTAATAAATATTTCTATATTCTTTATGTCATTCACAATAACATTCATTCTCACTCGCTTCGCAAACCGAACGCATCACACATGCCACACAATTTTTTAACGCCAATGTTTTTTGTATTTTTTAAGTTTTTTTTCGGCTTCTTCCTAATTACTCAATATATAGAGGCGTTTCAAAATTGCTTTATTTTTATTATCGATGTTTAAATTTTTTTTGCACGAAATGTCTAAACTTTTGACATTTTTAATTTAATTTTTATACATTATGAAAATTAAGTCATAAGCTAAAAATAAAAATCAATGCTTAAAAAATTTAAAATATTAACATGTGGCATATGTAATCGTTCTCAAGCTTATACGGGTCTCTTAAATTTTTCAGGTGAATCTACGTACTTGTGAGGGAACGGGGAAGCACCTTAACCCTAAAATGGCGGAGGGTAAAATAATAATAATATTATAAAGCCTTAAGACTTGTGACTATGAACAGTTAGTGTTCTATGTGTGTTAACGTGTAGATATTAAATTATAATACGGGTTGTGCCATTGCCCTGGATTTTTTGGAATTTTTGAAAATTATGTGATATATAATATGAAAAGTGAACTTTAAGTGCTGATTGAGGACTTTTTAACTGGTGGACTTGACATTTTGTTTTTTTTTTTTTACTATCGATTTTCCCCCAATTTCTTCTCGTATGGTCACAACGTTATTGTATAGCGAATCTTATGAGTGAATAAGTACATTTTACGGTATTCTACAACTACACTCAGAAATGTCAATTAGTGTTTAACTAGCGTTAAAGTAGTCTTTGGGTCAGTAAAATGTTAATTGATGTTTTTAAGTGTGGTTGTTATTTACAATATTTTATCGGTTATGCGTTTTTATGGAAGCTCTGTTGATTGCTTTGGGGACAAGGTTTTTAAATTTCTTTTTTTTAATAACAATACAGATATCGAATATTAATTTAAAAACATTGTTCTGATATTTATTTAACTATTTATAGTTATAATGGCCAGTGTCAAAGTCGTATTTCTAACTGTAGGTGTTTCTCAATGTTTAATAATGACAATATTATTTGATAACAAACAGAATTGTTATTATAATTTTGATTATATATTTTTTTTGAAAATTAAGTAAAGAATGGAATGGATATGAGTTTTGATTAAGAGTTGGTTGAGAGGCATGGTTTGGTTGTCCGTAGAAAAAAAATACAGATTTGGCCTACAATTTTTGGTATTTTTTACTCAAATCTAATAACGAAGCAGATTTTATGTGTATGAATTAATATGGAACCAATGTTGTGTGGTGCTCCTTTGTTGTTTTAATAAAAAAATTATGCATTCTTCGCACGGAACGAAATGACTATACATAAAAAATATATAAATAGATAGTTAAGTGTGTCTGTACATTAAATATTTACCAAAACATTAATCCGAGGATGCCCCGAAACTGGGAATGTATGAACTTTTTGATCATCCGTTTTTTCTATCATCAAGTATTTTAACATACTAATGGGCGTTTCTTATTAAATTACAATAGTTTCGTTCATACGCTTGAAACGAGCGACGTCGCGGGCAACAAACTAGTCTTTTATAATCTTTTTACAAGGTCAGTCTCTATTTCTCACTGGCTGTATTAAAATTAAGCTTGAAATAGTACAAACAAATTTTTCATACAAAATAGCGGAATATTGGTATTATTTAAATGTGAATTTTTAATGCGATTTTTTTTGTTGTTTATTCAACCATTAGTTAAATCTTTTCTTTTTATAGATATATTTAGAGAATAACAATGCCGTTAGGCGAGGCAGATGTTCCCACCTGGTCCAGAGTGTAATGTGCTTATGTAGAACTGAACAGAAATAAATATGTTTAAATTTAAAATTTTATAGATCAGAGATTTAGTTCTTTAGAAATTAGTAACTTTTTCTCTTTACAAATATTTTTCTCATAACATTTTTTTATTAATTTATTGTATATTTATTGAATGACATGTCATACAT
This sequence comes from Heliconius cydno galanthus, assembly GCA_036379175.1. NCBI lineage: Eukaryota > Metazoa > Arthropoda > Insecta > Lepidoptera > Nymphalidae > Heliconius > Heliconius cydno. Next base: position 128,747 of record JAKRZM010000227.1, read on the forward strand.
GGTTTTTTTAATATAATTTTGGTTTTGTTTTTTATAAGTGCATTACTACTTTAGGTCTAATTTTGTTTGACTTAGTCCAATATCGGACTGTAATTTCGTAGATTCAAAGATCTCAAAAACTGCCATCATTTTTAGGCTATGTCACTATACTATGAGATTTGTATAACAATATAATATAAATGGTTAAAAATAAAATATAATGTAATCCATATTAATAATTAGCTATATATAATACTTTATTATTTTCTTTTTTTTCTTTGTGTTTTTGTTTTTTTTTTGTATTGTACGTTTTAATTTATAATAGTTTAGTTATATTATACAAATCTCATAGTGTACATAAATAAGTAAAAAACAACCGTTTTACAATTTCAGTTTCAGTCCAAATAGACTTTACCCAAAGATGCAATACTTACATGTATTTTCATACAATTCATTTTTTTTATTTTAATTTAATATTTGTAACATTCTTTTTTTCGTACATTAATAAAACCTTGCGTAGTGTAAAGTCGCGTTAATTCAATTTTTTTATTTTCTTTTAAACATTGGCCTTTTTTAAAAATAAAACTGTTATTATTTTGGCTCAATGCGTCTTTATACTACATAAGTTAATAGTAAAAACATATAAAATAATTACATCGTAAGAACTTTTTTTTTTAAATTCAATTGTGTTATTATTTTGTGTGTTTTATTTACACTTTTCATTTAAAAAAAGTTTAATAAACTTTCACAATTGTGATGTTTTAGAGCATGTGGAAAGGATATGGAATATATATGATGTTAGGGTCTATGATTGTTTTTTTTACAAACTAAAAAATAATAAATGCATGTTTTTTTTAAATTTCTCATAAACCAAGGAAAATACAAACTGCCTTTTGAAACAAGCATTAGATACCTAGCATCTTAATCCAATATTTGATTTAATATATTAAGATTTCACTTTAAATTACATTTATATCAAAATTGTCCATCACTATTTTTATACAATTTGAAACCTTTTCAATTACTTTTTTTTTTAATAAAAAAAACAATAATTTGCATTCCCCTGTTAAAGTACTATTGCTAAATGTCTTCTTTAATATATTAAATCTAATAAAAAATATATATCGATACAGTCAGATAAATTACACGATTTGTAAATATTGTTATTACTACATTAGTGTTACTCAGATCTGTTTTTTCTTTTTATCTGTAAAATATGTAAGAGCAAGATGGCGGGCCCACGCGTTTTTGACGTTTTAGTTGGTTTCTATGACGTTTTAAGTTTGTTACGAATAAGAATTTTTACGTTTTGCATGATATGAATAGAAATGCGGGAATGGAGTTTAATTTAATTATTGATGATATTTAATTTCTGTCCCATTCATTTCTTTTTTTATTTGAGAACTTTTTAAAAAGATTAATGCAAGTAAAGACTTAGTATTTTTTGCCTTAAATAGCAATAAATATTGTTCAATTTTTTTTTATAATAAACAATACTGTCTATTAACGTTTATTTATTATTAAATTCACATGTTGTACATATTGCCAATATGTATAACGTATGCATGTATAATGTATATTTGCATATGAATGTCTAAAGCATATGATGCTTGAAAATCAAGTCTCGAAATTTTTAAAAAATAATTTTACTCAATTGACTTATATTGCTACAGTTTTTTTAAACATGGCATTATACTATTAATATTAACAGACTTATAAATAATAAATGGATTTTAATTTAAAAATGGATGTATTTTTTTACAATTATAAAAGTTTTTGAAGGAAAACTTATACTTTATAAAGATTTTTTTTTAATTTTGAGATATTTTCCTTTTTTTTAAGGAATCTGTGGAAAGAACGGTGTAAGCTAAGAACACGTTAGTTAGGCTAGCTTAGTTAGGTTACGAACGTCATAGAATCATCTGAACACTTGGTTATGGTATTATATTGTACCGTGAACTGTTATTTACACAACCGAAATTTAAAAAATGGTTTAAATTTTCTTCTTTTTTTAATTTCAAGCATTTGCTGCATATTAGATATACAGAGAGAATGTAGTGTTGACTTTTCGTCCTCCGCTTTCAGATCAAATTAAAGAAAAAAGCAGCATTAAAGTTTTTAAAACTACTCTTGTCAGTTTACTACTACTACATTGGTTAATTAAGCAATAACTTGAGTTGGAGTAATGTCGTGGCCATTTTATTCTTGTTTTCGGTTGTTTCGAATAACTCACATGTAACAATTCATCAAAATTAACTAACATTTGAATGGGGATATCAAACAACAGAGTGCAATTTAAGAGATTATTCAGTCTTAATTTTGAAATTAATTTTAATTAAAATTTTTAAGACGCTCTGATTGTTGTCGTACCCTATTATTTTAGGTTATAAATATTTAAAATTATTCTTTTGGGCTTGGGCTGTCTCAGTCACATGAATGCTTCCAATTTGAAATTTTGTTTTATTATTATTTTTTTAAATTAAGTGTCATGAATTTTTAACATGTTTCTCATTAATTAGTTGGTAATTTTTTAATGCTTTGTTTTTTGAAATGGTCAACAATATCTATCATATCTATTATAAGTGATTTATTGACTGTACAGTGTTCAATTGTAATGACTTCGGTTGGACAAATAAATAGTTTATGGTTAACATGGTTACTATAAATTATTCTTAGAACCGAATCGTTGAAATTGAATAAATATTTTAGTTCATTGAATTGCTAATAGTAGAGATACCAACGCGTTTCTTCTTTTCTTATTTGATGTAAATATAAATAAATTCCACGTTCCCCCTCGCTTGGTTGCGTTTTTGTTTGTTATATATAACACTTGCGTCCGGATGTTTATACGCGTTTATATCATCGAGTACAAATTTAGGGTTTATTAATTGTTTCCTTATCGGGTATGTAAGTGATTTCACTTCTATAGAGCACAGCGTTTGATGCGACGACTAACTACCGACGCCACTGATTTAATCTTTCTAAAAACATATTAAAATCTCTAATCAATATTTATTCAATTTATATTTTTTATTATAATAATAGTGATGTGCCTAATTTTAATGATTTCAGTGACGTCTGTAGTGAAGGCCGTATAAACTTCCCATTCCACAATAAATTAACTACTCTTGTCACGAAAAATTCGTTATCGGTTTTCTCGCGGTTCCCCCTCACTTCATCAAAGGTTTAGCTTTAAAGATTGTTGTTTGCCTTATAAAAAAATGTGATCTTATGACGATTATACTTAAAGGATGTCGCATGGCCACGATTGCAGATCTTTTGATTGATTACAATTTGTTTAAAATATATATCTTTATAAAATTTCACATTCGTTCTATAAAACTGCGATCGCGGCACAAAGTGGATATAATGCCTTGTATAATGATAACAAAATGAATTATGTAATATAAGATTTGACAATGTGCGGCGATAGGATCCGAGGAGTTTGTCAATTGGATACAGATAGTGTGGGCGGGACTTTATTGTGCTTTGACGTTTGAGTACAACTGTCAATGTCAAATTGTCTATGGTTGTCAGTTTTTGGCGCCATTTTGTTTTGGGAATATTTATTTAATGTGTATTTGTTTGTTATATTTTGAATGTTTAATTAAGTATTTTATAAATATTGTATGTAATATTGATTTACTTGGATCATTGCAAAGTCAATAAAGTCCCATACACAAATTATATAAAGTTTTTTTATGAATCATAAGAAATTCTTAGTTTCACAATAATTAAAATAGAATATGTAAATTTTTTCTTATCTTAGTAAGTAAAAGATCTCATACGACATATTTTTGTTTTGTCTTTTTTATATTTTGATGAACTTCAGAATAGTCGAGTTGATTTAAAGACAACCTATGTAAAATAAAATATATTGATGTATATAGTATTGTGTTTTATTTTGTACCCACCCTTGTACGTTATTATTAGTTTGTGGGTTCGATTCCCGTCTGGGACCCGATGGTGTCTGTGGGACGCAGTCTTTACTTTTAAGGGCAGAAGGACCCCTTAACTGTTAAGGATATGTACTGCCAGAAGCTAAAAAAAACACTGTAAAGTAGGTTAGAGAATAGTTTGTTTCCTATTTTTATAAAATATATTTATTTTTATAATAGAAATAACCCTTGTTATATGTTCACTATTTGGCTAATATATAGAAGTAATTATAGTTATCTATTACTAAAAGTCCCTTTTTTGAATTCAAAATTAAAAAAGAATACTTTATAAAAAAAAAAATATTAAAAATATTTTATTTAAAAATATCCAATTATATGATAATACAGATTCTGATAGTATACAATAGATTGTCATTCAACAGTGAACGTACACTGTCGAACAAAAAATATATATAAACATGTTTTAGAAGGAAAAAAAATACTCAAATCTGCGAGTCTTGGTCTGTTTGGGTTTGAAGTTTCGCTTACATTCAGATTTTCATACATTTTCTAAATATATTTTTCTTTCCTTGAGAGTGGATTTGCATTTTAAAATATGAAAAATACTTAAAATGTTAAAAAATTATACAATATTTCAATACAGTATTTAATACAACATTTTAAATAAAAGTTCTGTTCCTCAGTGTACTGTTAACAACATTAAAATAATTATTTAATTTTATTAGTAACAACTATGGAATATAGAATGAATGTATGAATTAAGAATAATACAATTTGCTCAAAATATCAACAGTTAATTGTTCACAATGTTTAAAATAAAAAAAGATATTTATGCGCGACCGTTGTGGGTTCGATGCCCATTATTGGGGTTGAGTTCCGCCACTCAAAGACTTTACTCATTAATATTATTAATAATAATTATCCACACTCCCTATATTAAAACTATGATGCATCTCTAAAGAAAAGCTTAAAAGGTTTGGTCAATATCTAATTAATATACAAATATTATTAGAAAAGTATATAGTATATGAAAAGAATTTGATATCTTCAAAATTTCTTTTTAAACTGACAAGCTAAAATATATAGAAATTAAATATAAATATATGCATTCAAATGTTGACATCATGACATCAAAAAAATATATTTATGCAGTAAATAGAAATACTCAATTATTAATAAAAATCAAAATTTTAATTGGCTACACTCATTTTAATTATGAATTGTTTTTGTCAAAATACATTTGGTTTAATTCAACACAAAAAATCTACCAACCGGGAACAAATATTGAACTCGCTACCAACATAGTTGTAAGCAATACCTTAAAAAGCACGAAATAAAAATAGGAACCTATAACTAAATATATAAAATGATGTATATAATTTTACAAATAAAGATTAATTTTGTATGGAAATGTAATTTATTTCATAATAATAAAATAAGTTAATCGAAATATTTTCTTTTGTAGTTTAAAAAACATATTAAAATATTGCAGGGACAAAAAAATCAGCATATTATTTAAAATAATAGAATGAAATAAAGTTAATTTAAACATAATAAAAAATAAACATTAGCTGCATTGTTTTTGTATAATTATTAATTTATCAAAATCTTTGAAATTTCACATAAAACTAAGGCAAGAAAAAAATATGTATTATAAAAAATTTCAAATTAATAGTTCAGAGTATGATTTTTTCAGCTTCATCTGAGAGGGAGAGAGGGAACCTCGTGTTAAGACACTCCGTTGTCCACGCATAGCCCAATTTTCAAGACATTGCGTGTTGAGTGGCGGAACCCAACGCCGCGCCACCCAGTGTGAGGAAATGGAAATAATTTAAATTTAATTATTCTCCCAAGTGGAGATCCAGTCTACAACTCAGAAATCAGAATTTCCGAATAATAATATGCCAATGAAATATTAATAACCAAAACAAATTACCACATTTGAAAAGATCAATATTTTTTTATGCACTAAACTAATAAGTAATTGAAAAAACAAATTAAACACACTTTGCACACCGCGTGATCCAAGCTGAGCTTTACATTTGTGTTAGTGTCTATATTTGTGTCATGTTTGTGTTACATTTGTGTTAGTGTATAATGTTGTGACGTCACTTGCTTGGCCTAAACCGGTTTATACTGCTTTTTAACAACCGGTCTACAAACGTGTTTTATTTTTGTGTACAATTTTATTACAAGTGGAAGATAAAATTGCAGTAAAAAAAGAAGAGGAGATTGCGTCCCCGTTGTTCTTGATGTAACGGAACGATATCTGATAATTTAATAATAATAATAAGTAGCCAAGATAATACACCAGCAACTTGCTCTTCAATATGGCCTTGTAGAATTGGAGGTGCCTTACTACAGGTACAATCCCATGTCAGTTCTTGAAAATAGCTGTGCTTTGCTCTACTGGGATCGGTCTATTATTACTGACAGGTATATTGTTGCCAATAGACCTGATATAGTACTAGTAGACCGAGTGGCGCGCCGCGCAGTGATTGTTGACGTTACTATCCCACATGATGAAAATCTCGTGAAGGCCGAAAAAGAAAAACAATCTAAATATTTGGACCTAGCCCATGAGATTACCGCCATGTGGGATGTCAATGCGACTATCATTGTGCCGATAGTGGTTTC
>JAKRZM010000227.1:138743-149026 GCA_036379175.1 Heliconius cydno galanthus
TCACGATTTTTATCCATACCTGTATTTCGTGTGACGCACACATACGTGTGCGACGTTTCCGATTTGACAGGTAAGTGTGTGCGTGCCTATGTTATACTTTACAAATGGCGTTTTATTTTAAAACGATAATTTTATTATTTATTTTGTTTGAAAAAATAACTTTTTCATTTTTAGGAATTATTTTTTTTCCGAATTATATTAGACTTTTATAGAGTAGTTAAAACTGTGGCTTCATTTAAAGTGGTGCTGACAATTCCACCCTGTATATTCGAATATTATATTGGCTACAATAATGATTTTTTATAATTTATATAATATAATGGCTTAAGCATTAAATAATGGCTTTAAGCAGGAGAAGCCACATTTCTTTTTTGTTTAGTTAAAAATATTAATCTCAGGAACTACTAGGTCAAATTGAAAAAAATCTTTTAGTGTTGGATAGTCCATTTATGGAGGCATATATTACATTTGCTTAATTATTTTCATTTGAACACAGATACCAAGACCAAAAAACAAAAAACAAAACAGGTTAAAAAGTGTTTTTTTTTATTTAGCTTTATTCAAAAGCTATTTTGTTAATATGTAACAAATAGGTTTATGTATGTATTATTTTCATTGCCTCACTCTGATTAGAAGACAATACATGGTGATTTCTGTGAATCAATGCAGAATCTTTGTAAGAGCATAATATTAATCATACAAAACTTATAACAAATACTCACTTTAAGATCACACTTCAAATACATAGGAGGTGTGGCAGTTCTAGCGATAAGCTCATCTTTTAATTTGATTAATTCTCTAAGTTTAGGGTACTCTTCGAATCTGTCAGCTAATCCTACATCACGGATAAAGTTTTGGGGCCTTTGACCCGTGTCTACGAAATGCTGGCAGTAGTCATTGTGTGGGTTAGATGATTGTGTGCCCTGAAAATATAAAAATATTATATGTCATCAAAATATTATATAAAAAATTATATGTATTGTATAGTTGTATGCAAATATTATATGTAATCTATAGTTGTGGATTTGATTCACACTTATCATAAAACAGTTTAATAATACAGATAACACAAATGATCACAAGAAGAAAAAGCTCTAGCCATGTCTATTACTTAGTCAATTTTAAAAATATACATATTTTATACCTTTAAGAATGTAGATGAATCAGTGTAAACAAGGCTGTCAGACTCTTTTTGCGCTGGTTTTTCATTTCCATCTTCACTATATTCAGTTACCGCTTGTTTTTTTGGAAGCACATCGAGAGAAGTTCCTAATGCATGACGAAGTTCACTCACACTCGAGACTCCCAGCTGTAATAATAGAAAAAATTCTATATTAAATAGATATTTTGAAGCTCCAGTTTAATACTCAGACAAGTATTACTGTTTTTCTTTCAAATAATGAACTCATTTTATTATTCAAGTATTGTTATCAGCAAAACAAACATTAGTTAAAAGATGCTATACGTAAGTTTTTTACCGTTTGTGCCAGTAACTTTTTTCGTTTTTGTGACCTTTCACGTAGCTCTTTTAGTTTTTCACTCATTTTTCTAATTAAAAATAGTAAGTAACTATAACTTAGAAAACAACGGCATAGCGTCCTTTTCAAGTTGAATTTTTAGGTTGATAAGTTGTGCTTAAGAAGAGAATTATAATTTGTGAACAGATTAAAAATATTATGTGAAATCCACAGATTACAAAGAGCTATTTTAATGTTTAACTTTCTATAATATTGTTGAAATTTTATGTTAACTAATTTAACATGTAAAGTATTAGAATCATTTAAATTGTACAAATAATACATTTGAAATTACAATATACTCTTATGATCAATTTTTTTATAAGTTTAATTGTGAAAAGTAGAGTAAGTAAATTCTTTTTTATTATTATGTGTAACAGAAGCCAGTCGTGGAGGGGCACAAAGTGTAAACGCGACTGGTTGTGGGTTCGACGGTTCGAAAGGCTCCTAACAGACAGATGGACAACGAAGTGATCCTTTATACAAGGGTTCCTTTTATCCTTAAAAAGTACGGAACCCTAAAAATGAAAGAAAAAAACATAAACAAACAAAGAAATAAATAAATCACTCCTTCATAGTCACATTTTATTGCTAAATCTACTTCTACCAGATATAACAAATAAAAATAAACAAGCAAAAAGCCAACGGCACGCGGTGTTCCCAGGCGGTCACCCATCCAAGTACTGACCGCGCCCGACGTTGCTTAACTTCGGTGATCGGACGAGAACCGGTGTGTTCAACGTAGTATGGACGTTGGCAAGCAAATTATCTAAATAGACAAACTTGTAATACGTAAAAGGATCCAAAAAATAAAAACAAAAAGTTAACATAATAAAAGAAACTCTCCGGCGGGGAATCGAATCCCGGTCGCGTGACAGGCGGGGATACTTACCACTATACTACCGAAGATTGGGACTAACATTTCTAATAACTAATTTTATACGAACATACATACGATCGAAGAGTCGTGGTCAAGTTACTTTGTATTATTTTCTCATTTCCTCGTGAGCGCCTAACTTCAAGGTATAGGCATATCTAGAAATATTTTTTTTTAAGTTGTGTCCTGAGGCTGGACTCTAGGTTTGAACACACTGTTCCTGTTCGTGTAAAGGTATTTTTGTTAATTTTTTATTAGTAAATTTTCTAGAGCGGGCACGGTCCACGGCCCTGAAGCATGGCGCAACTTCTACATTAAGTCTTTAATTTATCAAAGAACCTAATATATTATAGCTTTTTTAACTTCACACATTTCCGATTTGGAGAACTTGGTGTTAAAACTATTCCAACATCCAACAATACGAATTAATGTAATAATTTTAAATGAAACCAGTTTTAATTACCTCTACAAAAGCCTAATACAATTTTTAAAAAAGTGTTATTTTAATCAATAATAAAATTATAAAGCAGACCTTCAGCAGGATTCTCTCCTATTCTTTTTTAAATATTTATGTTTTTTTTTTTAATAGATAATTTATATCTAAATTTAATTTTCAAAAAACATGATTTACAAACAAAAATCAGTCCTCAATCATTTGGGTACTATTAATAAAAGTAAAGTAAAATTATATTTTTTATTCACAGAATATAATTATAATTGCAATAAATTTACAATTCACATATATTATTATCACATACGCAGCAGGATAGGCAGAGAGAACCTAGTGTTAAGACACACCATCCCCTACTTTCGCCGAAATCTAAAAGCATTGTGTGTTGAGTGGCGGAACTCAACGACGCACTTTGCGTCGACACCAGAGCAAAGAAATGAAAATATTAATTTAAATATTTCATCTCCTCGAGTGGGGATCGGACCCACAACCAGTTGATTTTACAGTCACAATTTTTGCCTCAGCACCACAACTGGCCTCGATCACCTCTGCCTCTTCAAGATACAAAAATTTATTAACAAGTTAACAATATACAATTTAAAAAAATACTATTTATTTGCACATTTAATTAAACTATATTTATATTTGTAACTTTGAATTCTTACAAAAATAGTTATAATTAATACTAAATACTAAATTAGGAATAAAAAACAAAAAGTAATTAATAAATCTATACTAATATAATAAAGTGGAAGAGTTTGTTTGTTTGAACGCTAAGATCTCTGGATCTACTGGTCCGATTTACTTTGTTTTTGTTTTGTATGAAAGCTGCATTCTTCAGAAGTGCTATAGGCTATATAACATTACATTACACATATATACTAATAAATTAAAATACTTTCTAATTTGACATGCAATTTATTCTGCCATGTTAATAACAACCGTCGTCGCTACGCGACCGCGTTCGTTACCGCGTCATTTTGATATTCATCCTTATGAAAATAAATATAATAGTCACTTTTAGCATTTCATCTAGATTGAAATTATATTTCTATAGAAATTATATTCTTATATTTCAAGCAGGCGTAGCCGCGTCCGGGGCCGCTAGTTTAATATATAAAGTAAGCAATTCTTGTGTGTATATATATATATGAATGTCTTATAATCATATAATATGAATGTCAAAAATGGCTGTAACAATTTTAAGGCAACATTTTCAGGGTGAAAACTTATCTAGCTAGATAAACCTTAGCATTTTAGGAAATATTGTTTCAACCTTGTTTTCAGAAAGTTTAAAAAAACTGTCACAAAATATTATTAGAATACTAAGGTAACAGAATTGATAATTTAAAGCATTTATAATAATAATAAAAAGATTTTATGTTTCCAGAATAAAACTCCAATTACAATAAATTTACAACTAACAATTAACATAGATTATAAAAAAAATACTGACATCACAAAGTTTTTGTTATTAACAAATTACTCAATAATTATTAACAAGGAATTATAAATATATAACCGATATATAACAGTCAACTCGAGACAAATCATATCAAGCTAACAATGGTAACGTGATGGTAAATCAATGAAACACTAATTTTAATTTTACACACACTCACATTGTATTTTAATCTGTCCACTTATTAATTGCTAGATTTAAAGTTTCAGTGTCCCTTTTATTTTTCAATGCATAAATTGCACCTCCTTATCACACTGTGCCTTGCTTTAGCCAGTAGATCCTCCTGCGCGGCTATGTTTTTAATTTTATCAAATGCCTGCACAATTCTTTGTCGAACCTCATCTTCTGTGTGGACCTCTGATGCATAGACATCCTTTTTTATTCGGCTCCACAAAAAAAAACTAAGCGGCGTGAGGTCCCGCGAACGGGCAGGCCACTGCTGAGGTCCATACCGTCCGATCCATTGATCTCCAAATAAGCTAGATAGCATATTTCTAGCAAGCTCTCCACAGTGTGTGGGTGCTCCATCTGCTTGAAACCACATTTTACTATATACATCTAGGGGGATCTGGTCAATATATTCTGTTACAGGGCCACGTATAAGATCTAAATATTTCGTAGCATTTAAATGACCGTCTATAAAAACTGGCCCCAGTATTTTGTTATGGTGAATGCCGGCCCACACCGTTACAGCAAATTTGTCTTGATGACCAGTGTTCTGCTTTATATGTAGATTTTGTTCACTCCAATATCTTGAGTTTTGCCAGTTCTGAATGCCATTGGGAGTGAAAGTGTTCTCGTCAGTCCATAAAATGTTAAATACAAAGTCTGGGTCGGTGTTGGAATTTTCTAGTAACCATTGACAATATGTTACTCTGAGTCTATCTTGTTTTAATAAAGGCTTATTTTTTGTATATTTGAAGGAACGACGTTGATTTTGTTTTAGAATTTTATGTACTGTAAAGTGGCTTACCCCGAAATGATTCGCTGTTTTGCGTAAACTGGACGTAGGATTTTTATCGGAATATTTTAAAATGTTCATTTCCTTCTCTATTGGTATTCCACCTGACGATACACTCTCTTGGCGAGGCACTACTGGTAGGTTTTCTCGAAGCCTTTGAATTGCTTTTACAATTGTACGATAATCTGATGGACATCGACGACTATTACCATACCTTTCTCGATATGTTTGTATTGCGAGAGCTCCATTTTGTCGGCATTCTCCATAAATTAAAATCATGTCTATGTACTCCGTAGAAGTAAAGTGAGCATACGCCATTTTAAAACAAAAACACAATCTAAAAGTAAAAAAAATGTCCAAATTCGTGAAGAGTGAATATCAACACAAAAACGTAAATGATGGTGATACAAATAATAATAAAGAAACGTTATACACAACACAAGATAAAGCCAAGAGATCAAATCAAAGAGATAATTTAACAAACAGTCACAAAGTTCACAAACAAACCGAAATTCAAGTTTAGCTTAGCTATATGACATTGACATGTTGCTTGAAGTTTATAGTATAGGCAGTGTTGCCAATTTTAAAAAAGATGTACTGTAGACCAGATAAGAAAAATAGTAATTTCTATATAAAATATACACAGGATAGGTAAAAAATAATAAAACGATAACGATAAACGATACAATTTATAAGACCCCAAAAATAGCAGATGTTTTTTTTGCTAAAGATTTTTTATTTAAATTAAAAGAAATTTTAGATCGCTTCTATAGACTTTATTTTTCTAATATTTAAAAGAAGATTTTTAGGGTTCCGTATCTTTTAATGAAAAAAGGAACCCTTATAAGATCATTTTGTTGTGCGTCTGTCTGTCTATCTGTGTGTCAAGACCTTTTCTCTCAGGAATACTTGGAAATATAGTGTATAAATAGAAATATATAGCCGTTTATATAGCTAAAAACGCATATTTCGATACTACAAAGGAAATCAAAATTAATAGGGTACTTCCGGTTAATAATTTTGCAGCTATTTGAAATTTGGCAGCTAGCATCTACAGGTAGTGGTAGTGAAAAATATGAACATCTTCTATACAGGGTGGAATTGTCAGCACCATTTTAAATTAACAGTTTCAACTACTCTATAAAAGCCTAATATAATCCAGAAAAAAAAATAAATCCCAAAAATGAAAAAGTTATTTTTTCAAACAAAATAAATAATAAAATTATCGTTTTATAATAAAACGCCATTTGTAAAGTATAACATAGGCACGCACACACAAAATCCTACGTCCAAGCTGTTGAGGTAACTTGATAAATTTTTTTAGTTCTGAGTTTGAAATATTTTACCCTATATGCAGTTTCAGTAAAAGGAGCGCTGCCTCTTCCATCCTGTATATTATAGAGATTTATAAAAAGATACTTGTATACTATGAACGAATGCCTCATTTTCTACAGGGTAAGTTGTATGTTTGTACTTGCCCATATTAATTATGTGAGTAGGTAATTTAACTGTCGGTTTTATTTATATGTATAGTTGTATAGATAAATATTTTCCCAAATCCAAAGTCAAAATGTATAGTTTTAGTGTATTTTACACGATTATGTCACGAAAATGTGGTTTTTTAAATAATATATTAACAACTGCTTGTCATTTTCGTTCATTATGCAATAATATATTGTTTAATATTTAGTATAATTTAGTGAACAGAATCTGAACTGTTTCAACCGCCCCGGCCCTGGAAGGGTAGAAAAAAAAATCAAATATTTATAAATAAAAGTATGGGGCCCGAGCGTGCCAGTTGAGCACATATCACTTCGCCAATGTTACGTTGTATGATAAATAAATAATAATAAATATAGTAATCCGAGAACTATAATAATGCAGCTATATCGCAGCTAAAACTGCATTTGAATCGTCACTTCATTTATAAACAATAAAATTATACAACTAAGGAAAGAATTCAAACATTTTTAAAACTATAAAAAATAAACGTGTTAAATTTATTCATCATTAAAATTATTTTCAACTATCAAAACTGTATTATTTATATAGGTAAGTATCTTATTTATACAACTGTATTGCAATTTGTGGCATTATCAATTTTAATTACTTCAAGGACTTTTAAAAATATGTAGGTAATAAGTGAAATTTAAATTGCAAAAATTGTTCCTTACATAAGATAAGTTCTGTTTAAAGACTGAATTTATTTATTTATATTAAAAAAGTAGTTTCACGCTTTTTCCCGCATATTAGAGTAAGCACGCGAAACCTAGTGTTATATATAACACTCCGTTCCCCACGCACCGTTAAATCTTTGAACGCAGCTTAACTCTGCGCTTAGTCTGGTCAGCAATGCAGGTGGAAGAAATGAACATTTTATTCACTCTCCGAGTGATCGTGTATTTCCCAACTGCTACTTGATGAATTGGAACGAAACTTTTTTTGTTGAGTACCTATTTGATCTAGATAGATCTAGTGTCTAGAACCGTAGTAGTCCAGCTAAGCTCTAGGAAATGATTAATTGCGTCGTATAATACGCACCTGTACAAATAATATGTATATGCAAACATTTGCAAAATTTCTGCTATAAAAGACACTTTTGAGTGGAATCCCATATTCAGTTCTCTCTGTGACACTATCAAAACCATTTTCAGTCCATCAGGCCAAGAGTAATAGTTAATTCAAAAAAGTTCAATCCCAGTTTAGAAAATGGGGTTCGCTAAATTGATATTCTTAACGTTATGTTTAATAATTGTAATTGAAAATGTAAAATGTGAGTATTTACTGAACTTATTAAGAATAAATTTATTTTATGTCGCCATATTCCATAGTGGCATAGTTGTGAATTTCTCGTCATATATTAGCACAAAGTAATTTCAACGTAAAAAGTGTTGTAAAAAGGTAAATTTATTATTGTTTTTAGCTTCACGCTGCTTGTCTGTCAGAGAGAACCTCAGAACCTATTGTTAGACACTCCGTTCCTATTAAGACACTTCCGTTCTCAACTTAATCCGCCGAATTCTCGAGATATCGTGTGCCGAGTAAATAACCGGTAGATGTAGGCCGTTCACATTACCCACTAAAACCTCTCGGTGTTCCTCCTTCATCACCAGAGGCCTATGCAGCTGGAGCCAAAAGATTTTTCCATAACCCCGTTGGCGGAAACCGGCTAGGCACATCGAGAAGTCAAGATGAGCGTACGTACTCAAGCCAGGTGAATAGGCTATATCACCTGGTTCGAGATGACGGTCAGCTTGGGGAGGCTGACCGCCATGTGGCCGATCCCTTTGCCTAGCAGGGTGCTATATGCGGAAATCTATTCTATAATTTATTGAGGCTGTCGTGGCGCAGCGGCACAAGGTTGTGACTGTAATGCAACTGTTGTGGGTTCGATTCACACTCGAGGAACTGAAATATTTATTTACGTTTATATTCCCATTTCTTCGCTCAGGTGACGAGGCAAAGCGCGGCGTTGAGTTCTGCCACTCAATACGCAATACCTCCTGAATTCGGCAGAAAGTGGAGAACGGAGTGTCTTAACACTTGGTTCCCTCTGCCTATCCTGCCGTGTGCGGGATAGCGTGAAGCTATAAAAAAATTAAGAAATTATGAATATCGTGTATGAGTGAGCAGTGAAAAATCGCTAGTGTAAATTATTCAGTCATCTGTCATCTATCTGTCAATGATTGCTGCAATCAATGATTGTCAATGATTGCAGGTGACGGACGTGACCCTTATTATTTAATAATATATATTTTAATTTTTTCACATTGTTTCAGGCAGAGGGTGCCCCGATCCAGATATGGAATTGGTGACGTGCGGTTGTGACCGCACTTGCCTTAATCCAAATCCAGATTGTTCGGATTGTAGTCCGAAGTGCGCCTGCAAAAATGGTTTATATAAATTGGAACGAAAAAATGAAACCAAATGTGTTAGAAAAGTTGATTGTAGTTAAATATATTTTATATAGGTGTAATATGGTATCAAAGTCGACAATGCCATTCATAAATATGCTCTAGCCTCTCCTCTGCACCTTTCGGTTTCTCTTATAATAAAAAACAATAAAAGTTTTCAAATTACAACATTGCATTTTTTGTTATTATACCCGTTATATCATACATTTTAGACACTGCTATATACAAAAAAACATTGACATAAAACATTTACTATTATTATTAAAGCTATATACCTACTCGTATAATTAAAATATATATGTTATCATACAGAAAATTTTATTTAATTCATAAGAAAATAAAACCAAAATGAAATATTCTCTGTTCAATTAAGTTATTGCACATACACAGAAATTTTGTTTACTTACTGCATATATTGTATTTTTAGGGTTCCATAAATCAAAAGGAAAAAAACGGAACCCTAGGATCTAAAGGATCATTATGTCAAGACGATTTATTTCGTGGTCGTCGTCGTCGCGTATCAATCTAAAATTAGTATGGAATATGAACTTGGAATACAGAAAAAAATCAAGTTTCTAGTCATCGCAATCAAAAGATACAAGAGGTTGCATTCAGCTGCAATGATTTTTTTTTACAAAATTAAATAAAAATGCATATAGCAGGGGAGGCCGAGGGAACCTACTGTCAAAAACGCTTCTTTCCCCACTTTCTGCCGATTATTTCGAGGAATTGCGTGTTTTTTTAAGGAAAAAGACACGGCAAACGAGCGTACGGGTCACCTGATGGTAAATGATCACCGCCGCCCACGACCCCGTGCAACACCAGACCAGCTACAGGTGCGGTGCCTGCCGCCAAGGTGGAGGTAGCTTTTTGAATGTGCCAAATCGTATCGACCTGAAAACACTGTCGTAGATAGGCCATGCCACAGTTGCTAGGCCCGTGGAAGGGGGTTGTTCAATACTTTGTTGATAATAAGTTCGTCTTTCGATGAGACAAAGTTACAGAACTTATATAGAAATTAACTCAATCCGCTCGATTTGTCGACAGGTACTCGACCATTCCCGATAGTCAGCAATTGCTCAGAGAAATCTTCAGCAGATA
>JAKRZM010000229.1:0-53441 GCA_036379175.1 Heliconius cydno galanthus
TTGCATGTCAAATTAATAAGTATTTTAATATATCGGTATATATCGATCATATTACAAATATGAGAAAAAAAAGTATCCTATGTTCATCCCGAGACCGTCAAGTATCTCTATATGAGTATTTATTTTATCACAATTAAATAGGCGGTTTGGCCCTGATTGCGTAAAAGAGAGACAGACAGAGTTACTTTCGAATTTATAATATAGGTATGGATAAAGAAGTTCTATCAAAATGGTATTAAATAGAAATATGACGTACAAAAAGCATGATAATGCAAAATATAATATACAGTAGATTTGTCGCCCTTTGTTCTGTCATAACAATAGCTGGTTATATTAAATGGTATGGTATATTAACATTTTCTGCGGAATGTCCTTGACATTAAACACAATTTGTATTCCGCTGTTTCTTCTTGCAATAACACTTACGGGTCGACGTTCGATGATGGCGGAAACCTGGAATGTTTGACTCGTATATGTTATAACTTTTACGAGTAGGTACGTCATGTAATATTGGTACCTGATTAATTAGTAAAAGTAAGATTTTTATTGGCTGATTTATTCTTTAGGTACTGAACTTTTATTCGCCGTCGCTTCACGCTTAATCCCGCTCACTCCGCTTTTCACCCGAATTCAAGATATATTCGAGGCTTATTAGAACGGAATTGAACCCTACACTTTATTTTTGACGCTCTCCCATTGTGCTATTTTTTAATACAATTTTTATATTTATTATTTAACAGTTTACAGTCCATTAATGACAGGAATGTTATGTAGGCATTGTCTACAGCACAGTTGGCAAGCATAATTTTAAACTTAAATATTTGAACTATAATATTATATGGCTACGATTTTAAAATACTTCTTTTTAAATAGTTTACATATTCTTATTTATATATAAAAAATATAAATGCCACCTAATATTATTTCACATTAGTTAACGCATTTTTAAAAAAAATTAAGCATTTGCTCATAAAAATACATATATCAAATTTACTTCTATTAAAATTATTATTTTACAATAACCTGTCTCCATTTATATTATTAGAATTCTAAACATTAGGGTGTAAGTACACGGCAACAACCGATGTATATCGGTACAACAAAAGACTTCCTGGCCGCGACTCGCTGCCCACAAAAATTATGATCTACATTCCTGATAAAACGATAGACTCTTATTTAAATAAGAATTTGAATAATACATGATTTTTCTTAAAATTAGTCCGTTTTAATCGTAAAACGACATGCAATTGGTCGATTAGTATGTGTTGTAAGTATATTATTAGTTTAGAATAAGAAATTACTTATTATTTCTATAAATTAATGTAATTAAGTATTTCAATTAGTAGTAGTAGTAAGAAATATTATTAAGCCTAGTCGTGGCGCTGGGGCGCTGTGACTATAAACGCGACAGGTTTGGGTTCGATTTCCACTCGAGGAAATCAAATATTTATAATTTTCATTTATTTGCTCTCACATAGAGGTAAAGCGTGGCTTTAAGTTCCGCCACTTACGCAACGCCTCCTGAGTTTGGCAGAATGGAGTGTCTTAACACTAGGTTTCTTCTGGTTACTCTGCTGTGTGCGGGATATAAAAATAGTAGAAGAAATATCCTAGTATGATTAATATACGAATAGTGTAGTCAACCAGTATTAAATTTATAATGTTAACACTATCACAGGAGCTATTCTTACAATATAAATACGATAAAATTAATTAATTTAACATCTTTGAAGTTATACACATATATACCTAATTCAACATTATATATAAATTCTCAGAAAAAAATTATAAACACAAAAAAATAAATTCTCGAATGTTCATATTAAATATATTTTATCCAGATGTCATTTTCCATTACATTACAAATATAAAAAAAATTGTTGCCTTCTCAACCGTTTCACTTAAACATATTCCTTTAGCCGTCGGCTTTAGGGCGATGATTAATGAAGCATTTCGTAGGTGCCTAATGCCGTCTGCCCTGATTCGTAAATATTATGAAGAATTTCTTAAATTATTTCATATTTTTGAATAACGAGAAATATGAAATTAGTTTTTCGTGGAAAATATCGAGAATGTCTTATCTTATTTATTTATTAGTAAATGAGCTGTTAATTTATTTATATTTGTCTTTGATATTTAATTTTGTAGAGCGTATGTTTGTGTTTGATATTTAATTTCGTGGACGGTAGGAGGCTGGAAACGTAGATTGTGAGTTCGATTCTTATTTAAGGGAATGAATTATCATTATTCCCTAGATCTGGCACAAGACAATGCGCAGAGTTGAGTTCACACAAAGATTACATGTTTTGTAAATTGGGGGAAAAATTAAGGTATGAGTCAGTAACGGATTGTCTTTACATTTGGGTTTCTTTGCCTGTCCCGCTATACCTATGCGAGTTACAATGTAAAGTTAAATATATATAACAGATATATTATAAACGGCTTATTTAGTTTACAAAAATCCATATTTTTCATATACCTATTTATTTATACGAAGGCAAATCATGTCGCGTTTACAATCACTCTTTGCCCTGCACCACGACTGGCCTCTATACAATTATGCTTGAAATTTAATATATTTTAAACATACAATTTATAAAGCATGCAAAAACCTATAATAGTAGCAAGTAACCGGTCGCATCGTATCGACGAGGCAGGTTCTCCTTATTTGGTAGCTGTATTGCCTTGATATTGCATCGGTACACGAACATTGAAGATGAATTTTATATTGGGAGTTACTATAAAAACATTTAATGTATGTAATTTTTTTCATCTTTTTGGATATTGCATATGCTAGTTACTGTTTATTAATATATTTACTTACACAATTTGTACCCAGTACTTGTATTGATATTAAGATCTTCTGGCATAACTTCCTATTAAAACATATTAAAAAAATAAACTTAAGAAAATAACATATTTATGGCATAAAATTTACAAATACATCTACATCCGGTGGTTCAATTCCCATTGTGAGCAATATTTAAATTATTCTGCTGTCACTGATCTAGTAAAAGTTAAAGAGAAGTTGTGAACCGACACTACATGTTTTTCCATTAAATGCAGAATTAAAAGAATTCCGTTCTTAACCTAAATTCTGTTTACTTATCTCACTAAAAGAAGGAGCGATGACAAAAAAGTCAATAAACAATAAAACACTAGTTTTCTGTGTTCTGTACTATATATAAACCTAAGTTCAAATGTTTTAATGTTTCTTTGTACACTGCCTTATGGGGAGAGACTATAAGAACGATTAATATCACATATAGAAGTTATAAACAGGCTTTTATAAAAATAAATCGTATCGCGTGCATTCTAAACATGCTCCTAAACATTTGTTATCCAAATGCTTTTCCTCGGTGGCTGTCAGTTTGCAAATTGAATACAATTTATCATGCAATACATAAAGAACTGAACAGATATACTTACTTTACTTGAAACATATACTTATAGACAAGTCCTTATAAAATACTAGTCAAATGTATATTTTTATGAACTAATTTTCTTTTGTTTTTATATTTTAGAAATGAACCTTCAAACTATATCAATTTAACAATTTATCTTTTATTAGGGTTAAGTACCCTAAAAACGTAACCCTTATAGGATCACTTTGATTTGACCGGTTTTTTAATTTCGTTTCGATAACAATATTGCACAGATAAAAATTATACTTCGCTTCATTATAAATTATAAGTGCATTTACTATATAAACTAGAATATGAAAAAAAAATCCTTATGTAAATTACCTCCCAAATCAACAATTAAAATTTTAATTATCCATCAATACATTTTATTACTTTTGGAAGTGTTTTATCTAGAGAGGTTGAAATATCAAATAAGAAGTCATTACACGATGGGGAGCTAGTTAATGGCCATTAAACGAACCTATAAATTTAAGTTAATCATGACTAATTGAAGTGGCATAAAGGGAACGCATACATCAGCATTAGTTTTCAAACGTCCGGGTGGTCTTATAAACATAGGTCTGGCTTTTAGTTAGATAATATGTATGGAGGTTAGCTCCATCACTATTAAGATAGAGGAACCTTTTGGACGCAAAACTGGAAAGACGACTATTTTGGGACCCTTTTATCGGCTGCATTAAAGCGTAGTCGTAACAATTTTAGATAATTTTTATGTTTATTTCACAATAATACTGTAAGTTATATTTCGAATAAGCTTAAAGAATTCTTTTCGATAATACACTTTGGATTTAAGTAATAAATATACATTTTTAATGAGACATGGAATTTTAATTATTAACAATATTACAAAAGATCCTAATACGGCTGCGGTAAGTACAACTAAAACGCGATGTAATAGAATCACTAATCAAGTTGATTCCACTAAAGGATCTCCATTTAAAACCCTTCATTAAACTTATCCGAGATGGATCTAAGCCCGAATCCGTGTAACGTAATCGATTTAGAAACGAGAAGCCGCGAAGGGCAAAGTGCGGTCACAAATTTACATATAAATTTGGGATTATTTTAATTTAAAATGCATTTGGAAAGTTTATTTGCATATATATGAGAGCTCATTGCCGTTTCTTTGTCGCGTCTGTTAATATAGCACTTTGGAGAGTTTACGGGTTATAACCCGCAGAGGGGACAGCGAGTGATGTCATGAAACACTTTTACGCTGAACAAACACGTCGCAACTCATGTGCTCTACCACTTAATAAAATTAAGCAATATGTCAGGCAAGCACTACACCCATATTGACACAAGGGAGCGGGAAGCTTCCACGACCCCCATTAATGGAAAAAGTCTAAATCTCTCTAATGAATTAGCGTAAAATATTATACAGAATGTACGTGATCGTTTTACTAAATTAAAATCATAAGCATCGATAAGTAAATTGACACAGTACTTGTTAGTTTCATGAAAGATATAAACAATTTAATAATCTAATAAGTAGATATACGGCTGTTGTTTTCTATTTTAAATTATTACATTTTAAAAACACATTACATAATGTTAGATAGAGACAGCTACTGACTGACGACGATTGACAAATTGGACAGCAAATGAATAACACTTCCTAAAAAATACTTATTTATAATAGGTTGCCTTAACAACTATTTATTCAAATGCTCTCCATTTCACAAGTAATTTTAAAACAAATTAAGAACAAAAGAAGCATCGCTTTGTTTTCAAACATTTCGTTATTCTTCTATAGAAACGTATAATGAGTCAATTCTAATACTAAATCTTACTAGAAATTAATACTTATTTACATCACTCTAAAGTAGCACAAAGCATTTAAGTTAAAAAGTAAAAACTCATCAAGTCAATATATCAACGAAGCGAGTTGATATATTAGAAGCAGTTAATCAGTGACGCGGGGATTTCGTAAATCAGTCATCCGCTAAGAGATCAGTGTGGGGGGGAATCAGGAGGATTTTAGAGGGGAAAGAGAAATGCAAGCTGTGCCTAATATTTGTTCTTGTTGCGCTAATAGCTCGTAAATATTTCAGCGAGAGCGGACACACATGCGCTCGGGACAAATGGTCGCTTATAAAATATACGTATGCCGTCACTTTGAACCTTCCCCATTCGTTACGTTTCCGACGACTGAAATAACAATACCGACTCCCGACTCCCGAGTTTTAAATCCGAACGGAAACGATGGCCATTCATCAACTTTGTCACGTGCTCCACGAATAACACCCTTAATGGTTTATGCGGTGGGAACTGAATCAAGATTTATTCTGGTTATCTCCAAATTAGAGCGAGAAGTTCAAGTTTAAAATTTCTGAACGTTCTAGTTTGATGGAATGTAGGTTTGGTTTTCAGTTTGGTGATCAAATCTTTTTCTTTTATATTAGTTGCGTTGCTAATAAATCTATAGGTAAATGAAGAATTTAGAAGTACATAGATAAATAAAATAAAAAAAAATGGAAAAGACGAGGACAATAAAATGGATACAATATTTATAGAACTAGCTACCCCAAAATAAAAGCAAATTGACTACAGTAAATATCACGAAAATCAGTCCAATGTTTCCATTACGAAAATAACAGACAGGCAGACAGAGTTATTCAATTAAACTTTTCGTCAAAAATAGCGTTACGAATGAAAGAATAGCATGGGATCCCCCTGATGGGATTGTGATCTGTTTGTACGACATTGCCATTAGTGGTGGATACTAATAAAAGAAGTAAGATAAAAATGTACACTTATATAAATATCTTGAGAAAGGGGTTTTTTTAATTAGGTAAGCTTGGATGCCTATATTGCCATGTATTTGTTGTCACATTCACATTTGGCAATTGTACAGAAAAGAAAATTTTGTCTATTATAAAACGTGTATAACTAAAACAACTGAAATAATAGAGAGAAAAACAATGAATGGTGAAAACAACACCGGTGAAGTACGAGTCGAACTCGGCCACGGCAGGTTCCATATCAACTTCAGGATTGTAGGTTTATCAACATTAAGTATAATTTTTAAAGTCGACAAACTTACGTTTGCATTAATTTTGTATGAAATGAGTCACAATTATAAGTTTGTAATGGTTTTTTACAAGAACTACATAGGCTTTTATTACGCGACGAATTTCAAACAAAATACAGCAAAAACAATATGATGAGCAATAGACCTGAATATTTGATATTAAGTTCAATTTGATACCTTCACGTGATCTCCATATAAATGGTCTTGACAGTTGGATAAACAGAGAACACAGAAGAAAAAAGATACTGCTAACCAACTAGCTACCTAAAATAGAAGCAATAAGATAAATTTAATTGGAAAAGTAATTCAGTTTAATATGTAGCTACATTGTACATACATCTATCTACTTTTAATATAATTGTTCTTAATAAGGATTTTTGATTTNAACTGAATCAAGATTTATTCTGGTTATCTCCAAATTAGAGGGAGAAGTTCAAGTTTAAATTTTCTGAACGTTCTAGTTTGATGGAATGTAGGTTTGGTTTTTCAATATTGTTTTCAGTTTGGTGACCAAATCTTTTACTTTTATATTAGTTGCGTTGCTAATTAATATATAGATAAATTAAGAACTTAGAAATACATAGACAAATAAAATAAAAAAATATGGAAAAGACGAGGACAATTATATAAATGTGTAAAGTGTAAAAGTATAGACACTATAGGTAGTATATTTATAGAACTAGTAATTAGCAACCCCAAAATAAAAGCAAATTGACTACAGTAAATATCACGAAAATCAGTTCAATGTTTCCATTACGAAAATAACAGACAGGCAGACAGAGTTATTCAATTAAACTTTTCGTCAAAAATAGCGTTACGAATGAAAGAATAGCATGGGATCCCCCTGATGGGATTGCGAGCTGTTTGTACGACATTGCCATTAGCGGCGGATACTAATAAAAGAAGGCAGTATACAAAATATCTTGAAAAAGGGGTTTTTTTAATTAGGTAAGCTTAGATGCCTATATTGCCATGTATTTGTTGTCACATTCACATTTGGCAATTGTACAGAAAAGAAAATTTTGGATATTATAAAACATGTATAACTAAAACAACTGAAATAATAGAGAGAAAAACAATGAATGGTGAAAACAACACCGGTGAAGGTTCCATATCAACTTCAGGATTGTAGGTTTATCAACATTAAGTATAATTTTTAAAGTCAACAAACTTACGTTTGCATTAATTTTGTATGAAATGAACCACAATTATAAGTTTGTAATGGTTTTGTACAAGAACTCTATAGGTTTTAATTACGCGACGAATTTCATACAAAATGCAGCCAAAACAAGATGCATAAATGATTGCGTTGACTTAGAAGCTTGGCTTATTCTGGGCTCCAAGGGACTATAGATCTGAGAGATAGAGATATTTGATATTAAGTTGAGTTTGATACCTTCACATTATCTCGAGATAAATGGTCTTGACAGTTGGATAAACAGAGAACACAGAAGAAAAAGATACTGCTAACCAACTAGCTACCCAAAATAGAAGCAATAAGATAAATTTAATTGGAAAAGTAATTCAGTTTAATATGTAGCTACATTGTACATACATCTATCTACTTTTAATATAATTGTTCTTAATAAGGATTTTTGATTTACATATTTTATTTGTACAAAAGTTAAATTCGTATCTAATGTTTATATTATTAATATAAATAAAACTATTTTATCATCTAATAACATTCTAAAAATACCAATAAACATTATGAGAAGTAGGTAAACAACGGGCATCGTGGAAGCTTTAATATTTTATAGAAACAAATTAAATACCCACGCCTTTCCTGTCACTCTTCATTCATAGGGATTACTGGCGCTGTGGTATTGCTTTATAATATCTATTTACTATTAAAATATAAATATACACAATATTAATATCTTGCATTGTGAGATATAATACAATTTTTTTTTAAGTATAAAAAATCACAGGAAGTTCTTTTCGAATTTAATGTAAGATGTTTTCTATAGATTTTTTGATTCAATTCATATAATATCTAACTATAAAATATTAAGGCTTAAAAAGACAAAATGTTAAAATAAATTGAAACTCTTAACGCTGTAAAATAAAAAAGAAATTGGTATAATTATATATGAACGTAAAACTTTTTTTACTGAGCCTGAAATATATTAGAAACATACAGTAAAAGCCTAATCTTAGATTACTTAACGCAAAGATAAGTCCATGGCAACGCTGTCATCCCTCATTCGTGAGGATTACCACGACGATCATATCCCTTGGGTATACAGACAGATATACATATACATATATAACCACTATCAGCGATGAGTAGCGGAATATTAGTTTTCATAGCTTTCTGAAATGTTATATTATATGTAATTTACTTTCAGTTGTACATTTAAAATGAAAAATGCTGAATGTTTTATTTATTTAATTTAAACATATATGATAACGATAAATGTGTATACGAATCCAAACTATATCTTATTTATTGTCAAGTATACTCGTGAAGAGTGGAAGAGGAAAAATACAAAGATTTTTTCCAGTTTTGATTTTGACAAAAATAATCTAATAAGCTCTTTGATTTGACGTAGTAATGCCTTTAAAGCGTTTTTTTAAATTAAATATGTCAATATATGCGAAAAGAGTCGGTACATATGAACTCGAGCAAATTTAGATAACGTCTTCAATAATTAAAAAAGCGCATTTACGTCGTTTTTGCACTAAAGTAGAGAAATTTCAAATGTTCAATTTATTATGTTTTATTATATGAATAATATCTATGCGTCTAGACTAAAGTTATAATTACAAATACAATGGTAGACGAAACATGTTAATTATTCCAACATTAAAGATATTACAAAACTTTTCAAAGGCACAAAGGACTCATTTTCATAGAATTGACTTAATATTATACAAAATCTTATATTGAAGATCAAATAAGATAGTATTCTCGTATATTTATTAATATAATTAGAAGAATATTTAGATGAAAAAGAAGTTTTTATAAGGTAAATAAACTTAGTACTTAGTGTTTCTTTTTATTAAAGTTGTTGTTTTGATACTTTAGTACGGCAGTCTCTAATATTTTAGATTGAATTTATTAAAGCTATCGTAAATATTAAAGTTATAAAATATATACGATCCTCACTCGGCGAAGTGAAATATTTATTTACGTTTATATTTCCATTTCTTCGCTCTGGTGTCGAGGCAAACCGCGACGCTGAGTTCTGCCACTCAACACGCAATGACTCCAGAATTCGGCAGAAAGTGAGGAACGGAGTGTTTTAACACTAGGTTCCCTCTACCTACCCTGCTGTGTGCGGGATATAGAATGAAGCTGATTATAATATAATATACGAAGTTCTACTAAGAAATTGGGCTTACTTTAGGTGGAATACCGAATGGAGGTATTCACAAAACACAATAAACGGAAAGGCTGAATCACGTCGCGCTGCGAAGACTATGGGAAAAGTTAAAGGGATTTATTTGTCAACTTTGCTCTGATAAAAGTTTGTTTGACATTTGATTGTAAGGTCACACCCGCCCGCCTCGCAGATAACTTTCGAGGATCACCTCTTTTAAGTTTAAATTAATTCCCTTCCGTAATATCGGTTCAAAATATTTGGAATATCAAAAGTTTAACTAACTATTCATTTTAGAAATTTATGGGTAGTTAAAGGTAAAATACCTTGATTTTATAATCATGAACTTTAGTTTAAAATGTAAATGAATACTGATTATAATTATAAAAAACCAATCAAACACGGCGTCGAGTTACGGAGTACGGGTGTCTTAACTAAGCTAAGATAAATAAATAAAGCGTGAAATTAAAACCAAATGGATTAAAAATACATATAAACAAATATCAAGTTCAACTTATATTATTTTCTATTGGTTAGCCGACAGATTATTTCCGTTAATTATACCTAATTACAATTGTTAAGTTGTTTTCAAATTTAAATATACTTGTCAAAGGCAACATTAAATATAATATGTACCTATAATTATATAAAGAATACCAACCACCCTATTTCATAACACTTCTCATTTTAACGACGTATCTATAAAAGATGAGCTATCATCGGAAAAAAAGCTTTTATAGGAATTTAGGGTACTTACAGACGTTCATACAATATTATCTTTATTTGTTTTTTCTGAGGACAAACTTTTATGTAAACTACAATAGCTTTCATAAAAACAAAAATCGATTATTTCCATAAAAAATCTTAAATAAATAAATTGCGCTATATAAAATCGAAATGTTTAATATTAATATTGAAAGGATAAAAAAAAAACTTTTTTAACTTATAGAGCTTTTAAAATTTCTCCTAGAAAACTGAGACAGCTTAACAGAATTTATTCAATATACGACAGCTGCTTTCCGTTAGTGTGTATCGATAAATTATGCAAAGAAGCCGAGAGAAATACGAGTGCTTTAAAATTTAAAAGGAAAAGTGATGATTGACGTACATTTTTATATTTCAACGAATATTAAATAAATGAGCACTGGAGGAGATACGAATTTAGTTTACTTCTAAATCTAGGCAAGTACATTCTTTATTCAATTTCCAGAACTTCTGTAACCTAGAGTTAAGACATACCGTTGTCCGATGAATTTTCGGGGCATTGTGCATTGAGTGGCGGAAGTTAACGCTGCGGTTTGCCGAATCGAAAAAAACAAATATTTATATTTAAAAATACTTACACGGTATTAAAAAATAAAGTAATTTTCAAATGTTCAACTCGCATGTAAAAACATCGTTAGGCGAGGCAGTAGGTATCGGGTCGCTCGCACGGCACTGTAAAGCTCAAAGTTGACAAATCTCTCGCGTTATTTTTGTACTAATTAGAAGCGAGTGTGGGTGTGTAGTGACAGACGACGTGTTGCTGCGGGTTTTTTTTATTTCTTTTGATTAATTCTTTTGGTGACTTAAGTGTAAGCTTAAAGCAATTTATTAAATTTTTACATTTATAAAATAAACATGTTTTATAAATATTTTTATTATTCTTTAAATTTCTTCGTTAACTAGGTATACCAATTTATATGCGAATAGCTAACATCGTATTGTATAAAATTGTATAGCTTCTAAAACAATAGATAGATAACTCAAACTAGTGGAATGTAAGAGACGATACCCAATTAAAAAGGTTGTTCTTCATGGCAATTACAACGTTTTAAAAATAACATTTTAATAATAAATATAAAATTAATTCATAATAAATACAAAATATACCTATAAATATTAGTTCCAATATAAGTAATTAATACCTACAGATATTGTACATACCTACGTCTGTGTGGTTTTTCTAAATACTCAACTTACAGGGGTTGAATGTGTATGTACCTGAAAAAATAAATAAGATATTATTTATTGTTTTTTAATAACATAAAAGAAAATAATCATTTATATAATCACATATTTATTAATATCTAAATAATACCTAAATAATTAAACAAAAACACAAAAATATTTTTGTACGTAGCCTTAAAAAAATAACATATTTTTTCTATTTATTCATGAACAATAGTTAATTCATAAGTGCGTTAATTAATAAATAGTAGTTATAAAATGTACTTTTGTACTCATTGAAATACAGATACACCTTAAAGACATTTAATGAAAATTATAATTTGTATAAGGAGTGGCCATTTTGTATAAAAGTGTATGGACATCAGAATAATATTAAGGAAATTAATTATTCTTTTTTGTGCGAGATCAAATAAAGTCCAATTTATTAAAAACGTATTTTCGCTCCGATATTTCCAATTAGAACAAGAATCAAAGAGTACAAAGGTTTGTTCGAGGAAATCAGGGAATAAAATTAAATTTATTATTTTTTTACAAACGATGTTAGGAAATATTTTTTTGCCAAGTCATATAATGTAACCGAGAATCAACCTTTTGGAACTTAGGGGTAGTAGGTTCGATATACGGACAATATAATTTAGACTTTTATATATACAAAATAAAAAAATAGAACATGTAATCATCAATTTTTATGACGTCGATTATCTATATATATAAAAGGACTTGTCCTCACTGACTGAGGTAAGACGCACGCACAGCCGTAACCGCTGTACGTAGAAACGTGAAATTTGGACAAAAGTTTACTTTCGTAATCTGGACATCTACTAAGAAGGGATTTTGAAAAATTTTAACCCTAAAGGGGTGAAATAGGGGTTCAAAGTTTGTATGGAAAAAAATTTAAATCGGCACCGATTTTTATAAAATTTGAAATTTAGATTTTTAAAAGTATTTAATTGAACACGTGTTTCATCGTTTTCTAGAATTCTCCCCCTAAGGGTGCAAATAAGGGGTTGAAAGTTTGTATGGAAAAATCTTTAAATCGCCACCGATTTTTATAAAATTTGAAATTTAGACTCTTAAAAATATTTCATTGAACACATGTTTCATGGGTTATTAGAATTCACCCTTAAATACGCAAGCGAAGCTGCGCGCGTCCGCTAGTATATCCATATTTCTTAAATTACATAGCAGGACAAAACACTTTTACACTAGACGAGTAAGAGTCCGTAAATAAAAAAAAGACATTTTCGACTCTAGTACTCATATAATAAAGCACAATTTACGTAGGCTTGTTTTTTCACAGCAACCATTACCAAGTTAAGCCTGTAATGGAGAAGCCTAGCCCTAGCATAGTACGAAGTATCCTTATAATGAACACTTACTCGCTTACTATACGTAAATAGCTTTAGAGGTTTTAGAGTTTATACTAACACTGAACTGACGTCGCCGTCTTGACGCAGTGGCATAAACGCGATGACTGTGGGTTCGATTCCCACTCAAAGAAATAAATTATTAATTATTCCTCTGCTATATGCGGAATACAGCGTGAAGCTTAAAAAATCAACACTGAAAAGGGCAAATAAATTATTCATATATCAACATAATGTCAATTGTCATTTTCGCATAAATGTTGTCATTTTTAAAACCCAATTACAAACTCTTTAAAAAATATTTTATATCAAGAAAATGTTAGACAAATAAGGATACAATAGAAAAAACCATCAAAACCATATTAAAGACACAACTAAAACGGCCAGAACGACATTTTCTTTCCTCGTGCCACATACAAAAAACAGCAACTACCTATTTGCACGCGACTGCCTATTGCGAATAAGGAATTCCATACTAAAATGCCAAGTTCCTATACGAATGTACTGAGTGTCCAACTTTAGAGATAACGTCTTTGTGCATGTTTTCTACAAACAAGTTGTAGATACAGTAGTGTTGGAGTCCATTACACCGTTTATCTACTTGAAAAAAGGTTTAGTGTAAACTGGGCTGGGTTCGTTTGAAAGAATCTTATAAGTATTTTTTTTAAATATTAGTAGATATTTTTAAAATTCTATTTAATTAAGTTCACGCATCACCAGCGTAGTCAGTGGCGGAACTCAACGCTGTACTTTGTCCTTAGCAGCACTGGGAAATGTAAATAATTAATTCATCTGAATGAAGATCGAGCCTAAAATATTAAAATTGTTATGGGAAACTATTATTTTTTATTCTTAAAGTTAGTATAAGTGTTTAGTAGGTATCAAATAAACAACGAACCAACTGAAAACCTATGGAAACCGACAAAAATCTAAACTTATATCTATACTTAAATTTATACTTGTTCTACGTAAGTGAACTACTTATAATAAATGGTTGCTCTTAATAATAAGATAGGGCCTAATAGACGTTTAAATGTATAAAGACAATGCCTAGACAATTATCTGAAACAATAATTGCAAAGCGATCTTGAGGTTTATTGCGAAGGCTCGTGTTCCCCGCGGCAAAATATGTTTTGGATAATGAAAAAGCAAATTAAATTAAATGGAAGCTATCTGCTTATAATCTATAGGTACTTATAATAAAATCGTAACTGATAGCTGTCTGTACGTGGAAGATATATAAGAAAAAAATTTTTTTTATAAGGGGGCATTTATCAATATTATAGAACCCAATACTGTTATTTTTAATTTTTTTTCTGTTTGTTTGTCAGTGTGTTTGTTCAATAATAATCTCAGAAATGGTTTAACCAGTTTAAATGCAGTTTTTAGTATTGGAATCTGGCAAGCTTCCATTTAGTGTTTGTTTTATTTCAATCGTTTTATAAATAAAAATGTTATACCATTTTAAAGAATGTGGTTCGATATAATTGCTAACTAATAATTGTTTTGTTGAATTGGTTGAAACTTTATTTTAAAATATAGTTAGAGATATTGTTTTTACATATATTACATACATACTAAATGTGAATCTTTTATTTACATATTTCATTTCCTCGAGCGGAAATTGAACCCACAATCTGTCATCAATCTTACAGCCGCACGCTTGTCTGCTCCACGAGTACCTTCAAAAATTATGTACTATTAATAAATATTTTTATACACTATTAAACATTAAACAACTAATAATTATCTCCAAAGCTTGCAATGTAACCCTTGGGCTTAATTGGTACCTAAGAGGCTGACTCGAGGTCAAGAGTCATCGAACATTCTATGGACTGCTATTTATTAGCCCTTTATTCGATATTATGAAACTATTTAGAAGAATACCCTACTTTGTTATAAAGCTAATAAAAAAATCAGCTTCTAAGCACCATAAGCAGAGGGAACGTAGTGTTTAGACACTCCGTTCTTTACTTTCCATGGTTTTTTTCGAGGCATTGCGTGTTGAGTGGCGGAACCCAACGCCGGGCTTTCGTTTAAATGTAAGGCTATTGAAATTGATGATAATTTTGCCTATTTTAACTCTATTGTATCTATTAGCGTAATCACATTTCTGAGAAACGAAAGCAATTTTCAAAGCGGCGTGCAGCGTAATAGCTTGGTTTTAGTAAAATAATTATACTAAATTGTTATCATAAATAATGCAACATTACAGAACAAAGTTCGTCGTTTAGCATAAGTTTTTATGTAAAACGCATTAGTTACTACATTTTTATTTTTGTGTTTATTCTGTACATTTTCTAGTAGAATACTGTAATATTGAAAAAAAATATATATATTAAATAGGTATATTATTATTATTTTAATTTCAAGTAAAAAGGCATAGGTTGGGTAGGCAGAGGGAACCTAGTGTTAAGACCATCCGTTCCCCATTTACCGCTAAATTATGATTGCATTGCGTTTTGAGTGGCGTAACCCAGCGCCGCACTTTGCCTCGACACCATAGCGAGGAAATGAAAATATTAAATATTTCCTCGAGTGAATATCAACCCACAATCAATCGCATTTAGAAACATTCGCTAGTGCCTCAGTGCCACGACTGGCCTCGGCCTTTCCCTGGCCTTTTATAGTAAAAAAATACATCTAATACATGTAATCATACGCCGTCAGCGCATCCGGTACAGTGAAGTGGTCATTCAAAGTTACTGGCTTAGGAATGTGCTAAGAATCGTTGTTAGGAATAATTTAGTCGTTTAATTATTATATCATTAAATAGGTTTTAATGAAAGGAATAATAAATACTGGTTTATATGAAACTTTCTGCTTTTATGAAAATTAAATTAAATCAGCTTTACGTTGTTATCCCGCATAAAGCAAGGTAGTGTAGAAGATATTCCGTTCTCCACTTTCCAGCGAATTTTTTCATTGCCTTGGTGCTAGAACGAAGAAATGGAAATATTAATAAATAACAATTCATTTTCGAGTGTAAATCGAATCCACGACTGTCGCGTTACAATCACACGCTCGTCTCAAAAATTATGTTGATGTAAATTATTACAGATATTTTACTCGTTTTCCATTGTAAGTCGCTAGTACTCTAAGATAGGTAGAAAACAAACAAAAAAGCAATATAAATTTATTAAGCCGCATAAGTTTCCATGCCCGTGGCAACGTCTTTACTAACTTTGTTCTTGTTTATTATTTTATAGTCCACAAAAACACTGCGTCTCGAAAGATGTATTACAAAGATGAAGTATGTACAANAATATTTCCTCGAGTGAATATCGAACCTACGATCTATCGTATTTACAGACATTTGCCTGGCCTCGGCCTTTGCCTGGCCTTTATAGTAAAAAATTACATCTAATACATGTAATCATACGTCGTCAGCGCATCCGGTATAGTGAAGTGGCCATTCAAAGTTACTGGCTTAGGAATGTGCTAAGGATTGTTGTTAGGAATAATTTAGTCGTTTAATTATTATGTCATTAAATAGGTTTTAATGAAGGAATAATAAATACTGGCTTATATGATACTTTTTGCTTTTTTGAAAATTAAAATAAATCGACTTCACGTTGTTATCCCGCATAAAGCAAGGTAGTGTAGAAGATATTCCGTTCTCCACTTTCCAGCGAATTTTTTCATTGCCTTGGTGCTAGAACGAAGAAATGGAAATATTAATAAATAACAATTCATTTTCGAGTGTAAATCGAATCCACGACTGTCGCGTTACAATCACACGCTGGTCTCAAAAATTATGTTGACGTATATTATTACAGGTATTTTACTCGTTTTCCATTGTAAGTCGCTAGTACTCTAAGATAGGTAGAAAACAAACAAAAAAGCAATATAAATTTATTAAGCCGCATAAGTTTCCATGCCCGTGGCAACGTCTTTACTAACTTTGTTCTTGTTTATTATTTTATAGTCCACAAAAACACTGCGTCTCGAAAGATGTATTACAAAGATGAAGTATGTACAAGAATAATATTAGCGTTTAAACTTTATAGTATAGAAGTACTTAGCAATAAATTTTATATGTAGTTTTTTAATTTACATATTCAAGTAAGTTTTTTTCTGTAAACCAGCCAGGCCAATCGTGGCGCAGGGGGGTGTGACTGCCTTGACATGAGAACGAAGAAATGAAAATATAAATTTAAATAAATATATCATTTCCTCGAGTGGGAATCGAACCGACAACCACCGCGTTAACAGTCACACCCTGTGCATCTGCATCACGACGTCCTCTACATTTCTCTACATTGTTCTATTTTTTTAGCTTCACGCTTAAACCCATGCGGAAAATTAGGTAGAAAATTATTAGGGAGGATCTAGACACCGTTATTCAGTTTCTTCCCGATTTGAATCTGCTTATTAAGTAGCGCAACTCAACGCCGCGATTCATCCATTACCGTCCAGTTACCATCGTACTCTACGCCAAGAACAGAAAATGATTAATATAAAATAAACAAAGAAGCTTCAAGACGATTTAATAGACATTTAGATGTATAGTTAGAAGAATAGTCCAGCAAAACGTGTGGCATAGTTAATTATCCAAGTTAAGTATGCCGTAGGAATTAGCCGCTCAATTAGAATCACATTACGTGGTACAATTTACCGCTAACCGTTCTAGGGCGCGATGTGCTTCGAATAACAGAGTTCTGTGGATTTGAGTACTTTGAAAGGGATAGAAGTGGCTTTTTTGTGATTTTTTTAATATCTTTTTTTAGTTATTGTTATATAAAAAAAAATGAATTTAAAAATTATAATATGCTTCTACGATTTTTTTTCTGTGTATTTTATCTTTATTGTGTGATTTGTTGTTATATTAGAAACTACATGCGCATATTTTTTTTATTTATTTTTAGTTTCCCTTGTACGCATTCCGCACGTATGCATGATATATGACTTACGTAAGTAGTGCTAAGAGACTCCGTTCCCATTAAGAAACTTCCCTTCAATTAAACAAATTCAATTATAAAACACACATGTTTATGTATATCATCCAACAATAATCTAACAACACACATTGTACGAACCAAAAACCGGAAACGAATCGTATTAAAAACCCGTATCTAAATACAAAGAGATTATAAAAATACGAATCAAAATTATATTCCACTTAAACAGCAATAACATTCGAAGTAATCGATCCGTTCGTTAGCTCTATAGCA
The DNA here is from genome assembly GCA_036379175.1 of Heliconius cydno galanthus. NCBI lineage: Eukaryota > Metazoa > Arthropoda > Insecta > Lepidoptera > Nymphalidae > Heliconius > Heliconius cydno. Next base: position 18,277 of record JAKRZM010000229.1, read on the forward strand.
CAATCAGTGGAACGCACTGACCACCGCCAGTAAATCGTGGAGACCAGCGAGACCACCCACCTGCGGCACGAAGGCAAATAAAAATAAAAACTTAAGTATAAATACCAGTGCTCACGCATAATTGATCACAAATTAAAACCCGCGGCCCGGCCGAAATGTTCAATGCTGATGCCGAAAGCGAAATTGGTATCTGTCTACGTATATGGGGTATTCGGTTTCGCACGATATTATAGCCTTTTAAGGTATATTTTATGTTGGATTTGGAATTTTGCATTAAAAAATCAGATTTCTAGAAACAGGATTGTATTTTTTTAATGGAATATTGATTTATTTGTGTTATTTTTTACTATTTATTTTTTTATGTGGCGCTTTTACTTTCTTCTTTTTCATGTCTACTTCTTTGTCTGTTTTCTAATTTTACATGTTATCTATAACAATTATGTTAACTACAATTTCTCTAAATTCCAACAAGAACGGGAAAAAACAGGATGTTTCAATTAATGTCTTAAAGCAGAGCAAGCAAGATTGCGGGCGATAACTTGTTGTAGAAGTAGTATTCTGCTATAAGTAAAAAATTAAACATCTTTCAAAATGACATAAATATAACACAAACAATAAATAATAATATTGAAGCAATCAAAGAAACATTAGCACGTTTCACAACCGAATCAAACCTTGTAAAACTTAAACTAACCTACAAACAAGGCTTTTGTTTACACATAACTACAATACTCGTACCATCCGAAACAATATATCGCTGTACAAACGAAAGCGAGACGTTTCTGTTCTAATAACTCTCCACTCTCCACTCATAAGTAGCTAAAGTTCAACTATTTCATAACCGTTGCTCTTTTAACAATGGTCCATAGTTCACAGAGTAATTTAATTTTTATTTATGAGCTTTCTGTAGACAGCTTTAACCATGTGAGAGGCATTGTGAACAACAAAGTTGTTGAAAAATAACATAAATGTTTTAAGATTTTTATAAGCAGCTTCATGTTGTATTTCGTACACAGGTAGACAGAGAGAACCTAGTGTTAAGGCTTTGTTCTCTATTTACCGCTGAATTCTGGAGGGATTGCGTGTGGTATGGCGGAGCTTAACGCCGGATATTTTTTGCCTTGGTGCTAGAACGAAGAATTAAGAATAAATATATTTTTTAATTTTTAGTTTTCTAGGAAAGGAACCATTTTTTTATATCTTGTATCTAGAATTCACGTACGTATGAGAAATAAGATGATTTATACTGCACAAGCTGAGAAAGCTAAGTTACGAACTGCAAAGCTTCTAGAAAATCCATTAAATGAACGTTTTAGATCTGTAATATTTTTGAAAAGTGTACCTACTTTCGTTGATATTAAAGGTTATTATTTTTGTTTTAAAATCAATAAAATACATTTAAAAATATGTACATAAACATTTTTTTCTTTTCATATTTAAATTTTATTTAAAAAGTAAGGAAGTTTTTATAATCAACCAAAATCAAAAATGTATATGAAGAAGGATGTTTGTTCCACTTTCACGCAAAATTTCCTAACGGATTTAGATCTAACATTTCTAATAATATAGCTTATATATCAAAAAACACCCTAGGTTACAAATTTTAAAGATTTTCTATAATTTAGCTATAATATAACAAGTTTGAGCGGGCGAAGCCGCGCGTGGGTCGCTAGTAGATATTATTTAAAATTATAAAATTTTGGTGAAAGTAAATAAGCGTACAAAACTATATATGTTTAATTCATTATGTCATTACTACACAAATATTGGCACATTTGATGATAAACTGAACACGTTATGAGGCAATATTTGGCTTACGAGGCAGTTGTTGTTTTAATATTGCTTCCTGTACGGATTTTCATAAAAATATAATAGAGCGGTAGATATTATGTAATATGATATTAAATAGAGAACATATAGAAAATATATAAAGAATATAATAGTAATTAAAATAATATAACAAGAAATTGAAGCCAGTCGTGGCGCAGGGGCAAAAGAATGCGAATGTGAGCGCGACAGATTGTGGGTTACCTACTCGGGAAAATGAAATATTTAATATTTTCATGTCAACGCTCTGGTAACGAAGGCTCCAGAATTCAGCTAAAAGTGGAGAACAGAGTGTCTTAACAGTGGGTTTCCAGATTCCCTCTGCCTACCCTACTATGTGCGTGATACAGCGTGAAGCTATAAAAATATGTAAAATAAAAAAAAAATTGTCGTAACTTACCAGGTTGAATATTGAGTAAATATCTAATATCATAAAATTTAAGGTAAATTGACAATGTTTATGTGTCGTTTGTAATCTCCGGTAATACTTGACTCAATAAAAGTTGTCAGGCACTCTAAGTAACCACGATTATTTATTTATCTTTTCGATTTACGATTTATTGATGTTTTTCTATTATAACAATGCGTGAACATATAAAAAAAACTTTACTTTAAATAAAATCCTTTTAATAATAACATCAATCAATTAATTAATAAATCAATAACAATAATATTCTACCAAAACATAACCAAGTTAAAAATAAATGATTGAATTTATAATATTAATAATAAACTTTTACAAGTATAATTTATTAATATTCTTAAATGTTAGTATTTTTTAATCTGAACTCGTATTTTATAAATTTTTAAAACTGTTATTGTATGTGGCTCACCGCTAATGTATTTGTATTTTAATCAACATGCATAAATTTTTGGTGGGCCTAATAATAATAAAATAAATAGTCTCCCACAATTTGCTACCAAATATATAATAATTAGCAAAAACGCGGCTTCGCCCGCCTACTTGTTATATTCTAACTTAATTATAACATATATAAGCTATATTACTAAAAAGTTTAATCTAAATCCGTTCAGTAGTTGCCTAAAAGTTTATAATATTAGTAGGATATAGCAAAGATGTCTTCATGAATCTAGCATTACATGCGCAGCTTAAAGGTATTTGTCTATAGAATACGTCCTGTTCCGTACGACGCTATAAGCCGAGTCAATAGCGTCTTGAGCCTTCTATGGCGCACCACAAAGGAATACGAAATCTTGGAGATTACTAACGTTTTATTCATATTTATATTTCACATGTACGTATGTGGACAGAAAAACAACACATTTACTGCAATTTTGCTCGATTTAAAAGTTTTATATATTTTTTAATAGAACTTTAATGAGACACTGTAACAAAGATATGAATTAAAAAAACTGGATGATATTTTTAACTGATCGTTAAGTAGTTCTCATTGTAGGTAGATATTGAGTATTAGTAAGTACATACATATATAAACATAAAATAAATCTAAATGGTAGCGAATTTAAAAGAAGAACATAAAAAAAGGTAAACATTTAAGCTAAATACCTAAACGCTTACCTAAATTAAGTTAACCCTACCAAAATAGAATATTCCGACCACGTATTGAAAATTGTTGTCAAATTCATTCATGAGAAACGTGTTTTCTAAATCGAATATGTAAGTAGGATGTTTTGAATATTAGATACAAATGTACACGAAATAGATAAAATAATCTATATTGGAAATAACACCAACCGACGAAATAACACCAACGATAAGTACAGGCCAGTTATCTAACAAATTATGTTGTCCATTTTAGTTTTTACATTCTACGTGTCCATTTTAGTTTTTACATTTTACGTGTCCTTGCCTCCTAGAACCATCCAAAGCTATAATAAACTTATTCATGTAAACAAATGTAGTTTCTGCTATCATATATATAGAGAATATAATTCTGTGATATGGTTTGATATATGCAAGATATCGAGATAAGCTGTAAAAGGAATAAAAGCTTGCAGCTCCGTATCTTATGATTGGTTTGCCTGCATCAGATAACAGCAAGTTTGTTAGTGTATTTTCTATGCAACTGATGCTATCAACATGTGCCAATGGCATATATTATTTCTGAAGCAAGGTGAAACAAGGGCACTAAATTATGATCAAATATGCATAATATTTATGCATGTCGGTTATATTTATGCATATTTCTTTTAAAGTATTTTTCTCTATTTATTAATAAAGGATTTGTAGATACCTACTGCAAGAATCGAGTAAAAAAAAAGTGTAATATTTTATTATTCACATTGAAAAGAAAATTAAAATTGTGGCTGTTGTGGCGCTGTGGTACAATCCTGTGAATATGAACGCGACGATTGTGAGTTCGATTCCCACTTAGGGGGATGAATTTTATTTGTTTATATTTTTAATTCATCTCTCTGGCAAGAAGGTAAAACGGTGCGTTCAGTTCTGCTACTGAACGCGGATCGAAGTTTCTTAAAAGTAGGTTCCATCTATAGCTCCAAGGTTCCTAGGTTGCAAATGAAGCAGAGATAAAGAGAGATTAAAATTCTTGACTACACCAAGTCTCTTAACTACTGACATCAACTGATGTATGTTAAAGCTTTAATTTCGTTACATAAAGAGAAACTCTTATTTATTACTTAATAAAAACAATAATCACCATTTTATTTTTATCTTTATCTATATTAGCGCTTAAAAAACTTAACACGTGAGAAAATAATATTATTTTTTTGAATCTCATGAATAAGAAACACCTTAACAGCTTATTAGATATCTCGCGCTGTTAGATAAAAACGCTACATTGATTGTGATAAGACCGTATCTAATTTGATAGGTTACGAAACTCTAAGAACGGCCAGTTAAAATGAAGTTGTATAAGAAGTTTTAAATAGATATATTGGGGCCAGTTGTGGCGCTGGGGCACAAGCGTGTATATGAGACAGGTCGTGGGTTCGATGCTCATTCGAGGACATGAAAGATTTAATATTTTAGTTTGTTCCCGCTCATGGCAAGGACGCGACAAGCGAGCCTTCAGAATTCGCCGGAAAATAGGGAACCTATCCTCTTATGTGAGGATACAGAGTGAAGCTGAAAAATTGCATAATTCTAAAGCATCACAATTTAAATTAAGCGTACAAAGTTATACGATGCGATAGTGTAAATTTTAGCTAGATACCATCCGTATTCTCAGTGCCAAACTTCATTAAAACGGCCATTGTTCGCCATTCCCACTATTAGTTTTTGCCGGCTCAATTACAAAAACGGTGAAGGATTACACAGCCGGCAACATTCGTTAAGCCAAAATGATAAAACCTGCCGTCGTATGCATGGACGGCTTAAATGGAATATCGTCGAAACTGAATGTACCTACCAAATTGTAAATAAAATAAATCAGCTTCACGATGTATCTCGCACACAGCAGGGTAGGCAGATGGAACCTAGTGTTAAAACACTCCGTTCCCCACTTTCTGCCGAATTCTGGAGGCATTGCGTGTTGAGTGGCAGAATTCAACGCCGTTCTTTGCCTCGACATCAGAGCGGAGAAATGAAAATATAAACATAAATAAATATTTCAATTCCTCGAGTGGGGATCGAATCCACAACCGTCGCGTTACAGTCACACCATTGTGCCGCTGCGCCACGAAGGCCTACCAAATTGTGATAAATAACAATATAACTATAGTTTGTTTTTAGATTCATAGTTTAACTAAAATGGTTATTTCACTGACATATATTAACCTTAAAATATTATTTGGTCGTAGTTGGTTTTTTTTTGTCGTTTACAACTAAATTTTGCGGTTGACATATTGGCTTTCATGTAGACAATGGTTGGAAAATAATAAAAAAATATATTTAATGGATTTAGAATTTGTTAGGTTAGTGTGTTTTTTGAAAAAGGGAATATTGTTTTTTAAAAGAATAATAGCCGAAATACAATAAAGTAAAGTTTTTAATAAAAAAAAAACAATTAAATAATAAATATAACATTGGAATAATTAAATTAATCAAGAAAATACAACATTCATTGTTTCAATCCGAAAGTTATTAGAATTTGATGAACTCTGGTAACTTTACTGTTTGAAGTCTACTTAACATTTATGAGATCCTCGATCAACCAAATACATAAAAAGGAACATCAATTCTTTTATAACACTAATTATATTTAATTTAATTTCAATGTTCGATAATTACAACGTATTTTTATATAAATCGATTGTTAATTATTATACACTTTTTTCAGCTTCACGCTGTATCACGCATGTAGCAGCTTAGGCAGGGAGCCTAGAGTCTGCCAAATGCCGCTCTTAAAAAAAAATTCTTTGTTAAGTAAAGGAACTCAAAGCGCATTGCTTCAATACAAGAGCGAAGAGATGAAAATATTACATAATATTTTATTTCCTCGAGCGGGAATCGAACCCACAACGTCGCGGCGCTACGACTGGCCTCAATAAAAAAAATTGTATAGGAAAAACAAAAAATTAATAGCAAGCTTTACATCAGTCAAAAACTAGTACTAAATTAAATAACAATCTCGCTCTCGTAACGAGTTGTCAGTGTATAACGAATCAGACAAAGAGTTATTCAAAACATCATTCTTAATGCGCTCGGGCACGTTTAGTAGAAACTTGGCCCTTCTAAACTTTTACAGCATCTTCACACTCCTAACAACTCCTATTCTATAACCGGTTTTAGTGAAGTCTATCATTTCATAGAGATTTATACCTTATTTTATAGTTATTCGTAGTCAATTTCTAATTTTACTGCCCCAAGACTCCCAAAGACCACTTCAAATTGAAGATATAACTAAATATATTATGTTAATTTCCTTTACAATCTAAGTATTGACATAAGGCATAGGTCGATGAATGTTTACATAAATAACAATTTACGTTACAATCCTCATTACTGGAATGGTTCTGGTTCTTTCAGAAACGCCACCAAAAATAACTCTATATTCATATATATGTAGGGCAGAATTTTTTTCGTTAAAATCGTTTGCATAGCGCTGGAGTGTAATCGAATACGTTTTTATTGGAGATGTTTATATTTGTTTTATTTCGATTTTACTGCGGTTTCTTTGTTTTTGTTCATACTGTTCTAGGCTACTGAGTTTTTTTATATATTAGTTTTATTCTTTGCATTGCGTGTTGAGTGGTGGAACTTAACGCCGCTTTATCTCGTTACCAGAGCGAGGGAATGAAAATATTTAATTTCCTCGAATAGGTATCGTACTCACAACCTATCGCGTGATCCCTCAAATATACTAACATATATATAACAAATAATTCGTACAAAAGTATCAGTAAAATAACTTTCTTACTCCAATGCTATCAAATAAACCCAATATTACGTTTCACGTCCCCGTAAGATAAAGAAAGATGCCTCGCCTTGCCGCGTACTTATATCGAGATATATTTGGTCACATTCTATATATCACTAACACTAACATCGCGATCCTCAAAAAACACTCGTGTCTTTGTGAAAAGAATACATTTATAATAAGCATTGGTATAGCGTCCTAAAATGGCTGATCCCACTGACAGTTTAGAGGCAGCCGCTCCGCTGTTTTTATACGTGTTTTTTTTGAATACAGGTGGAGAGCCAACCTACACTTAACCGGCGTTACTCTGTAATCTAAATTCATTTCTCGAACCGACCCACTGGGGCCATATCTCTTTTTATTATAGCTTGAAGGACCATTTGCAAGTTTTTTTATTTGTATCAAATTAGCTGTTATTGTGACTGGCTGGCCTATTATGAAACGAGGTTTTTGTGTTTTATTTATTGTGTTTATTACTTTGGAAGTAGTACAATTGTGGGTTTAATTTCCACTTGATAATTATTATTTTTATTAATATTTTAAAGGAAAAAGACATTTTAAAGGCATCGGAAAGTGGAGAATAGAGTGTCTTAACACTACCCTACTGATAGTTTGGAAATACGAGTGTTTCGAATATCGATTCACCAAGAATCGATTTATAAGTTCTACGTGCAAACAACATAGTTGGAGAGAGAAATAAAATCGATTTATTTTATTCCGAGACCGGTGATTGTTATTACCGTGCGGTAAAGGTTTATTAAATATGTATTAGGCGCCGTTCTGTGTCACACTGAATAGACAATACGTATAATGGTATGAATTATGTAAATAGCGAGACTTGTAAATTTTCCTCATAATTTATATTGTCAACCGTAGATAGCAATCTGTTTAAAAACCTATTAAAGCCTGAGTTAAATTCTGAAATACTATAAATATATTATCTAAATAAGTACTTATTTTTTAAAAAAATAAAAAAAAAGAATTAAACAATTTTTTAATGAAACATTCGTTTCTCAAAATAAAAAAATAAGTTATTAAAAAAATACATAAATTCATTCTCCACTATTTACTATGGACATACTCGTACAAAAGTCACGCGCAGAACTTAGTTTAAGAATAAATAATAAATAAGAAATTGCAAAATCGTTGACAGCATTTCTTTCTCGGAAATCAAGTTTTATTCTCCTTTCATTATTAAAATAGGTGCTACGTAGTAATTCTTTTGTTATAACTGCTCTCTTTAAGCAGCGAACAGTGAGATATTGAAATAGCTGTAAGAAAGAAAGTACAATGGAATTATTTCTATAATATTAATCTAAATAGTTATTCCTGTTATTTCAATTTTATAACATTAAATAAGGAAGTGGAAGTGCGAATTAGATTCGCTCATGACTTCGTACTAATTCCATGTTTGCAAGTCAACGGGAACGTAAAAATTAACAAATTTATATTTGCGGGCGTTTGTACTTATTTTGTTTGAAATTCACTACAAATATAAGCTTGTAATAGTATTTTTTTATATTGTGTGACTGTAACGCGACGATAGAGTGACTGTAAAGCGATGGTTGTAGGTTCGATCTTTACTCGAGGAAATACAATATTATTTATTAACATTTTCATTTCTTTGAACTGTTGAGTTTCTTGCCGGCTCTTCTCAGCAGAACTGCCTTCTGAACCGGTGGTAGCTTTTTGTTCATATGTTTATTCGACAATTCAAAAGTGCTTATTATAAGTTTATTTGAATATTTTGAATTTGAATTTGAATTTTGCGCTGGTACCAGCGCTTCAGTCTTAACACTAGGCCCCCCTTCATATGTGTTATTTTTTACTATCTACTTACCTACAAAATGCAAATAAAATCTTTCGTATTTTTTACCATATTTACTCAAAAGTCACACCTATATATTCATATATGTAAGTAGAAGTACGTAGACGGGTACTAAGAAGCGATGCGTTGCGTGGCCACACTCATTACGCCCCATTACCAAACGCTCAAATCGTGAGAGCGACATCTTCAGTACCGTTTTAAACATATCTATCTACTGTTATAATTTACATAAACACCAGAAATATTAAAGAGTTTAACCATTTTATTTCATATTTTTGTAAGTCTAACTAAAAATAATAATAATAATTCAGTAGTCACACTTATGTTTTTCAAAATGACTTATTTCTATATTAACTTACCTGTTTCATTCAAATCATCTTTCGCTTTTTATGGAAAAAAATATTTATTCGTTACTATATTTTTTATTTCACAGTATTCATCACTGAAATAAAAATAAAATTTAGTTGCGCTCTGCACAACTAACGACACTATCCCCGAATAAATAGTCAATCAAAAAATATATAGTAATCTCGATGAGGAATGGATAGAACTTCTTTTTTGTTTCCATATATTTCTAGGTATAATTATTTTCTTTTATTCAAAAGTTATACAGCCACATTCATACAACGTATTCAAATGAATTGAATCATAGAGTTACGTACAGTGTATGAGAATATAGGCATGAAAACAAAACCAACAGAATAATTATATTTATAAAAGAAAAATATGTTAAAGCTAAAAGGCCAGAATTTCCATGTTTTTGCATTAACTCCATGCAATTACGGTTATAAAATCACGTTAAAATTACAGGAACTCTTTTAAACGCGAACACCGTCTTACGTTTCGAAGTACAAGGCGGACCGCATTATTTAATACTAAACATTATAATTTCGATCGTTTTTTCTGTACGCCTTTATAACCAACTTAAAAACTGGTAAACGCTAATTTTAATGGTTGTTTGAATTAAACTGCCGCGGTAAAAACAAAGGGAGAGGCAGGCCAATCAGATTCGGCAGTTAGTTTTGGGCGGGGCCACTTCTTTTACCGTATGCAAAAACAAAAGCCTATACAAGATGCGATGAAATGAAAAATAATTATAGCATACAATTTTAAGCCAAAATACTCTTTTGTTTAAATAAGCCTTTGATGTACGTGCCGACTTCTTGTTTTCCTTTACGCTTACTCAGTATCTCAGATGAAATTAGTGACATGATAAATGAGAATTTGCTGCTTCTTCTGGTTTTTTCACTAACTTTTTCTTGTAAAATATCAAAATATTTATATAAACAAAGATGTTTTCGGTCGAAACGTCAGTCATTGTGCTTTAATTTGGTTTGTGCAAAAAACGACAATAATCATACTAAAAAAATATTTGAATTGTAATTGGAAATGCTCTCTATATTTCTTAATTTACATGAAATTGAAATACGAAGCCGGGTATAACATAGAATAACTGTTTGAAATTTAAAATCTTTACGAAAAATACTGAAACTAAACCAGATTTGAACCTTAACCCACGAATTCTGTACTATAATGAAGCAGTAACCACACAATTAACTCAAACAACATTAAACAATTAATAAACCTAATAGTAGATAATAGAAGAAAACATAAATACCTTTACATTCTAATAAAATGCAAATGTCCGATGATTCATCTATAATATGTTGCTATAATAGCTACTTGCCTTGCAATCACCACACCCAAGCACTTTAAATTAATTTCCCAGTGCAGTGAACCGACGGACGGACGGACTATTATTATGTTCTGATATTGCAGCTTGTTTATTATATTTGTGTGATGATGACAGCCTGACTGCGGCGTCGGGTAAGATGCCATTAATGCAAACAAAAAGTTAAGTGCTGTAATTACGATATATTGAAAATTAATTTTGTAGTACATCTTATATGCATTAAGATGAGTTAAAATGTATTCTATATAAATTGCATTTTCATTTAACTATTAATTCAATTATTATGAATTAAATGATGGCAATTAAGAGGTCGTCATGGAGGTAATGAATAATTATTTATTATTATTTTCATTTCTTGGCTCTCGCACTACAGCAAAAAGCCTGGCGTTAAGTTTCGCCATTCAGCACGGAATGCATTGAAAGCTTCGGCGAAAAGCGGAGAACGGAGTGTTAGCTTAGCACTACATCTGCTGTCTGCGGGATACAGCGTGAAGCTGATTTATTTATTTTATACATTAAATCATCTGAAAACCTGCGGTGGGTCGATAATAAACTACTTTAATTCGAAACATGTTTTTCCCATTTTATAAACTCAAAATTGTGTAATAGTTAATATTGATTTACGAGAAAGCTTTCCAAACAAGTTTCCGAATTATCAAATTAGATGCGATGAAATCGATATATTTATTATCGAACGATCAAATACGTACGTTTAGATATGAATAAAATCAAAATGTGTATATAAAGTTTTGTGATAAACGATCGTTTTTTACGATTCCATTTGCCAGTGAAATATTTTATTACGCATTCGAAGCACTATAGTGTTTTTTTAAATAACAAACTACAACCTGAAGTGGAATAAGTCCAATAACAACCTTATAATACGAAAGGCAACTTTTGAATAACAGAATAAAAAACATATAATTACTAAGATTTACACTAGCATGCACAATAATACAGCGACAACTCTTTTCACCCTTTTGTTGACGAATAGTAGAGGTAAAATGGCCGGATTGATAATAGTGCTCGCTGACTTCGTACTCTTTGCCGTATAGCCCAAGATCCCAGGCCCTCCATAACTACATCATAGCAAAGCTGAGAATTTGAGCTTTATTAGTCTAAATGGAGTTAAGACATTATGCGTAATTACTTATCTGAGAGCGTGGCTCTTTCAGAAATAAAGGTCTCTGTCTAGGAGGATAATTGAGCCATTGGATCTTCAAATACTCCCATAAATATTATATGTAAAATTTAGGTTTGCTAGTATCATACTTTGCCCTAATTAAATTAAACAACCTTCAGGACGGCTAACAGGAGTAAAAGCCCACTTAAACGGTCTAGCAATAATAAATATACATTTTTAATATTAATAAATATAAATGTTTAATATAATTCTTATAATCATATATTAAATATTTATTAATTGATTTATTTATATTAAAATACCAACGTTTAGTATTAGTCTAATGATTAGACTAATAATTAGACTCTAATCTAATAATTAAAATTTCAGCTTTGCTAAAATGACATAGATCTGGAGGCCCTGGGATCTCAGTCTAGTAGTTAATGTACTTCAATGCGGCGTCGAGAGTGAATGCTTTTTAATGGGCTGACTGCATATTAAATAAATTATAAGTTGCAAGCCCCAAGCCCCAAGCCCCATGCCCCATGCTTCTCCGTAAATAGTTTGTTGCGTGGGCGGTTGACACTTGAAAAGATAATTAATTTACTCTTACCTACAAAAAGTTGTGCTTTCTCTTCTCATTAATCTTGCTCCAACGAAACGTTGAACAAATAAGCTCTTTTGTCTGCTCGTCTACTACATTCTAACGTGTATATGGAAATGAATATTTTCTTTATATAGTTTTAGGTTTCTAGTGCTTTGCACGTTTTGAGTAGGTATTTGTTTTTTTTAGTTGATATTTTTTTAGTGTTTCTTTAAAAAAGTCTAGGGCTATGTTAATTAAGTTATCAAAAATATACTTATTTAGGCACAGTATAATAGAGATTTATTATATAGCATATATTTTTTTGATATTTTATCGAAAATTATTAATCTTTTATAAAAAATATTGAAACTAAATTAATTTGTAGCACAATAAGTAATTCTATACAAAAAACATGACCGAGCAAAAATGTACTATAACTTATGTTAAACATATTTTTTGTTCGTAATATTAAAATGTCTGTCACTCCTCTTTTCTAATATAGCATTGTTAACGTATAGTTGTCATGTCAAAGCTTAAAAAGGCATTAGGCGGTAACCGTATGACAATTCTTATACTTGCTGTAGGCCATCTAATGTAAAACTGAACTTACATACACATACAAATATATAACCACATTGATATGAAGATAGCATCAGCAAAAAAATATATAACGATTGATAAATAAATAATACAATTAAAAAATTATATTCTTTTTCAGTTTATAGTTTTGAATTAGACTTACATATATTTCAGGTGATGAAACACATGTCGACGAACTTCTGTCGTTAATATTTAGGCAATTTTTGTATAGTTTAACTACTGTTGTGTACATTTGAATGTAGAATTGAAAATATTTATGATACGTTATCATAGAATTTGTTGAATAGTATTACTTCTACTCTATGTATTTTATCTATCTATCTAAACCGGAATTACTAGACAAAATTATCTCTACATTTCGTTGTCTCTTATTATTTAAGAAATATTATTTACATATTTGCAAGCACCTCTAAAATCTAAATCGCTTTACAACATAATTCCTTAGGCAAATATTATTTATGTTATTATGTTACTTATCAAAATATAAACAATGTACATATACAGAATGGGACATAACTTACTCTAAATTAATAAAACATGAAACATAGAAATATTTTTAAAACTAAACTTCACATAATTTTAGCCTCATTCCTCATACAACCACCCAAAAACGGACCAAAAAGGGAAAAGTTAGAGCAAACCACACTAAGCTGCACTTTTAACTAAATTGGAGTTGAAGCAAAGTGTGGAGTACGTGACGCATCACCCTGTCTGTTCGTTTGTGTCGGTGCTACGTGAGTGGATTGCTGGTGCTTTTATGCAGTTCGGGCTGTGTTCTGAATGCCAAGTAATTGTTGGTCATTGATTTCATCATGTTTGTGGTTTCCAAATACCACGGGTCAGTTTGTGCTGGATTTTTTTTTAGTTTTTACGCATTTTGTGGAGTAGGTGAAGAGAGTCAGTTATTCCATTCACTTTTCACCATTTAGAAGTGCAGGGGATAGCGTGACTTAAATATTTACGTAACTTAACGTAAAAAGCTTTTATAATACGAAAATAAAATTCATATTATAGTTAACTTCAAAATGGCATGCCACAAAGAAATGGAAATTCATCCCTGATAACACAACATCACATAATTCACATAGGTAAATATAGCGAGTTCCACTCGAGCGAGTTTCCTTCAGCACCTTAGTTTTATCAGACTGCATACTTGCCAAATATTTCTGCAAACATGCAATTTTCCTGACTTTATGGCGACGGTGAAATATTTTTTTGTGAATTACGACCAAAATGTATGGTTTCTAGTCACGGTTATTTAGTGTTAAAGTGTAAAGATGTTATTGCGTTATATAAAGTTTAAGCCGTAAAATGAGAGCGTGAACGTATCTATATGAGGAGATTAAACTAAGTAAGATATATTTAGTGGTTTCGGTATTAACTAACATACAAATTTCTAGTTATATGTACTATTGTGCATTCGCTACATAATTATGCAAACTAAAATATAGACGTTCGGCGTTTAGTTCCGCCAGTCAACAGGCAATGCCTCGAAAAAATCGGCGAAAAGTGGGGACCCTAAGTTTCCTCTACCTACTTTGCCGTGTGCGAGATACAGCCTCAAACTCCATGTCGACTAAAAGATCATTCATTATATTAACAAAAAAGAAAATTACACAAAGAAAACCCAAAACACATAAAAAAGATATGATAATTTAAGATAATAATTCTCCAGGTTTTAGAGGCACGACTCTTTCCATTATCAAATAATGGTGTACACGGGCACCAGCGGGCAGTTACAACGTATTTAGGCGGGCAACAGGTGGCACGGCTCGACGTGAATATTAAGGAAATAGAGGAATCTTGTGATGAATCGTCTCAAATTTCCATCTGCCACGGGATTTTGAACATCTTGTTTTTATATGTACATGTAAGACAATTTTGTTTTAATTATGTTTTGACGTATTCTTGTAAATATTTTTTGTTGTGTTTGAAATTGTGGCCATATATGTATGTATAAGTAAAATTAAAAGATTGGCATATTGTAGAATTTCGATTATTCTTATGACAACAATAAATAAAACTAATCAAAAGTTACATTTTTTTATAGCTTCACGCTGTATCCCGGCCACATCAGGGTAGGCAAAGAAAATCTAGTGTTAAAACACTCCGTACCGTACTTTCCGCCGAATTCTGGAGGCATTGCGTGTTGAGTAGCGGAACTCAACGCCGCGCTTTGGCTACAGGAATCGAACCCCAACCTGTTGCATCCCTGCGCCTGGCTCACATAGTTTATTAGTGTTATTTAATTAGTACCTAACATTTAGTAGTAGAGTAGCAATGCAATGGCCATTTTTCGTATAAAGTTTATTTGAAAGATAATCAAATTCACTTACGTGGTTAAAAAAACAGATGAATCAAATATACTTAAAAAGAAATATATTTTTTATAATAAATAAAATTAAATTATTTCGTAGCTATATATAGGAAGTGCCTATCACTGTAAGCTTCTAATGATATTAGTAGACATATCGATATCTATGCAAAGCAAATGATAACTACAAACTACCGGCAGTATTAGCTTATTAGCTAATATCGATTACGTTCCGTATTTGGTCGCTTACTAACAACAATAACAGTTGAAATCACGAATAAGCAAGCTTGTTATCGAAAGTACTGAACTATATACGATTTACGAGGTTAATGATAAGGTTTATTATAATTAAATAGAATATTGTTTGTAAAGTTGCCTTGCAACTTGGTGGTAATGAGGTTAAATGTCAATATATGTTTTCTTATCTTTAATGCAAAAATGAAAAGAATTTTATTGATTTTGCTTAATTAGTTAATGTTCTGTCTAAATTTATTATTAAACAATTGTTTAAAATTAACTAAACCTGATTCTATTACATATAAAATATAATGGGATATAACAATTAATATAAATAAACATATATAAAGAGTATTTACCTCTATAAGCATTATTATTACCCTAAAAAACTAAATTTAATAACTTATCAATTGCCTCAGCATATTTTTAATCTCATTAAAGAACCAATCAAAATAACTTCCAAGTAAAGCCAAGTAATAATTAATTTCCTACCCCACTAACGTATACTCGTATTTACTAGGAAGAGCTACCCTCATGCAGTATTCACGTAGCGATGTTTGCTGCACGGAACACCCTGTCACTAATTGACAGGTGCAGGTTGGATGCAATACTCCCCAACACTTTTACAAAAGACTGCAGTGTGCCGAAATTAATTGGCCTTTAGAAACTTTGTAAGTTTGTACGTACGTTGGTGTTTTTAGGTGCTTTCATTAGAGTTGAAATTTGTTAAGTTTTCCATTGTTACGCTTTATTACCTGTATGTGTGTGTGTTCATAGATTTTAAGAAAATTGCAAAGGGAACGTACTGTTAAGACATTCCGTTTCCCATTTTCCGCCAAACTCTTGGAGATTTTGCGTATTGAGTGGTAGAACTTTACATAATATATTAAGTTTAGTAAGGCGAATTTATATAGATAAGTAAATTAATGTTATTTAATAAATTAATAAAAAAAATTAAAATACTCGTATAGATCAATTAAAAATATTTTTTTTAATTAATTAAACCTATGAGATAATAGATATAGATAGCCCTTATCATCAAATTAAAAAGGTCCTTTGAGATAGGATATGTGCTTTGACATGGGCAGGTACGAGTATTCGATAAGATGATGCTTCACTATCATTAAACGTTAAGAGCTTGGGCTCTTTAATCCGATATCGTTGTAAAAAGCATTTTAAAATACGTGATATAAAAAAAAATATTAGAAATTGGTACCGTTGTGGCCTAGGGCAATTAGTTCAAAAGGTTTGGATTTCATGTGTCAAATTATAATTATTTATCGTCCCTATAGAATTTCCTAGAATGCCTACTAAATACCTATATACTAAATATCATTTTTTAAAAATTAAGTTAAATAAACAGCATTTACATTTAGAATAAATTATTTTAAACTTAAACACATAGGGTTTATAAATTAGCAGCTGAGTAACTCTGCTCTGTCTAGTTTAAATATGAAAGCGAGTGGTCGGTTAAGCAATCTGCGAAAGCGAACTCGAAACTCCTAGAAAATATTATTTTTAAGATTTTACACTAAACATGATTTTATTTAAATGTTACGAGCGTTGCATGCTCGCGACTCAAATATGCCTTTTAGTCGGTTCCCTATTTGAATTTATAATAAGTTTCTCTAAGAATTTATGGAAATACAATGTTATTTTATTTTAGTAAACTGTAAAGCGTGACTGTATTCCCGACGATTGTAGGTTCGATTCCCATAGAGAAATAAGTTACTTTTTATTAATATTTTATATTTTTTTCTAGCAACAAGGCAAAGAGCGGCTCTCGACACTCAATGCCTCAAAAAATTGAAGGAAAGTGGGTAGCGTAGTGCCCTAACACCAGGTTCCCTCTGGTTACCCCGATTTATGCGGGATACATCGTGAATCTAAAAAAAATAATAAATACTAGAATGATGCAAATAAAATAATAAAACGATATACTTACGTATTTCATTCGTATAAACTGTTCATAACAATTCGTCATAAGGAACGAGGCAATGATTCATAGCGGTATGGAATGCAATTGCTATACCTATTACATTCTGTTTATGCATACTCGTATGTATTTTTACACGATTCTACCGCACGGCTTTTATCGGCTTCGCTTCGACCCGACCGCCTGACCTGCATTTATCTTTCCAAAGGCCACTTCAAACCAACAGAACTATAGTCGCGTGAGTCACTCGCTGTTAGCAATAGCAATAATAATAAACATTTATCAAATTACTGAGTGAAGTGGTTCAGTCCGTTGGGTAAATGGAGGAGCGGAATGACAAAATAAGCGAAGGTTTGAAGCTTTGAAGGCTGGTTCGCGTGTTTCCATGTGTTTGCATCAGTAATATGTTTGTTAACGGCAGTACTGTAATGGCTACATTCATAGATCCCGGCACGCGATCAACTTTTATTGATAAATATTTATTGTGAACTAAGGCTGTAAAAAAATGTAAAATACTTGGTAAATATTGTTATACGGCGTTAAGTTCTGCCAGTCAATACGCAATGTCCAGATTCAGCGGAGAATGGGGACGAAGTGTCTTAACAATAGGTTTCTAGGTTCCCTCTGTCTACCCTACCATGTGCATGATACCAGGAGAAGCTAAAATTATAGGGCTATAAAGTGTTTTTATTTATTTAAAAAAATATAAAGAAACACTATATTGATATTCCCTATAAAAGAGACTCCCTTTTCTATAACATCTGATGTTATTTTAACTAGCAAGAGAGTCTCATTAGAAGCTAGCAAATTGTATTTCATTTTAAATATATATTTTTCCCTTATTATCATAATAATTATGTCTTATTGTGTACTTATATCGTCTAGACTCTAAAAGAGTTAGAATTATAAGAATGATAATATAATAAAAGGTTTCAATTATTCGTGGACATCTAACAGAGTTTGACAATTCATCTTTTTTTACAAGAAAGTAAAAAAATAGCCCTTTGAAACGGCAAAGATTTTCTTTAAAGTAGTTTATGGTCTACTGAATGAGTCGTACAACTCTTGAAGATTCATTAAAGTAAATGAGCTGCTCATCTCTTTATGTGGATGTATAGCATCAATCTTTCTTTTTTGTATTTTAAAATACTATTTATTTGGTAATAACATTAAAAGTATTTAATATAGGTTTATTTTATAATGAGCTATTATTAAATAAAGTCACGTAAGTACTAACGGTATACCAGATTGAAATTAAGTAAATGTTTAAAATGATGTTAATATTTAGATAAGGTAAGCTTTATTAGAGCTTACGATTATTATAAGTAAGTATATGAACCGTTAGCGGACCCAAGCTTTTAAGTACATTCTGCTGAGCCTATGCCTAAGTATATATAATAGTGTTTTCTCTACTATGTAGGTCTCACAAAATTTATTAATTTTGTTTGTAACTAGATATTTATATTAGGGATTTTTATATATTTTTACTGTATACAGTTTGTTTGTTTTCTCTGTATATTATAAAGAATCAAGTAAATTATTTTTTATTGTAAATTAGAGCAATGAAGTGAATGGCTTCACTGGGCAGGAAAAATCATACCATTAAAATAAACTTCTGTACTTTCAATAATAAATAAGCAAAACAATTTAAACTGCCAAAATATGAAATGGTTTTTGTTCGTAAGTTTTGCCTTAAGCACATAACTTTCAAACACATCCACAAATTGCTTGTTATTCGTATAAAAGGAGTTTCGAGTGTGGACGGCCCAGACAGCACCAACTCTTAACTGATCTCAACCTGTGCTAGAATTTAATAAACCACGTGAAATGTCGTACAATTGCTATACGTATTCATGTAAAATATAAGAAAATAATTAAAATTATCCTCTTAAAGAATGTAAATAAAACAAATATTTGTAAAATTTTGTTTTCTCCTTATTTGTAATGCACCAAAGCAGTTTAAAAAATCGTATAAGTGTATCGTATAATCGTATGATTATTATAATTTCGATTTTCATTTTATTATATTAGTATAGTGTAGTATAGTATAGTTGAAATTTATACTCCAATATAGACAAGGCCAAGATTTTGACCCAATAAAATATATTCCTTTATTAAAATTTAAATACTATTTATATTCTGTACACAAAAAATATTTTGTAGATTAAATTTTAATATTAAATATGGCAACATCAGTCCAACTCATAAATATATATCAAGTGGATTGGTTATTTTTGTGCGAGGTAAGCTTCGATAATTGGCGTTGCACCGTGTGGAGATAAACACTACCTATGGCACTCTTGGCCTAAGCCGTACATTCTATTTTGGTCTCTACGTTACATAATTATAAGACCCACAAATCAACGTTCAAATCAGCATTCATTTATAAACCATTCGAAAGTACTGGATGCGGGTCAATTGAGTACAAAAGTTGGAAGGATTAAAAGGTGAATGTTTTTAAAAGCAATATTACAGAGGAAATGGCGTCGTTAATTGACAGGTGCGTGTCGTGCATGTTGAAACAGATAAGGGAAACAAATTCGAATTCATTTCAACATTCTACATACTGATTTGACGCTATCACTTAGCACTTAGGTGTTTATTTTTTAATTTGATTGTGCCTTTTAAGTTGGTTGAGTAAATAGGATTTACGTGTTTTTTTAACTTGTTATCGTGAATGGTTTTGATAATTATTGTACGTTTCAAAATTGAAGTAGTTTCTTAAATGCAATCAGATTTAAAATTACTGAGATGAGAACATATTTATTTATTGTTCATTAAATAAATTATAAAAACATCATTAAAAGTACACGGAGTCATTTAAATTTGAAGTTCAAAATGTGAGTGTTGCCAACATTGTACTAGCAAATATTCAATATAAAACTTCCGAATAAATATTCAGTATAAATAAAACTAGTATTGTAAATAGAAAGAGAAATATCCGTTTAATTGGCAACACCGACCGTTGGCGTGGTGTTACCGAGATAAGCATAAGTGCGCACCCGACTTTAAATGTAGGTATTTTATTTACAGAATTTTATGCCCATTTTAAAAAGAAAGACTTTTTCAATTCTCTTGTTATATTTTTTTTGTAATAGTTTTAATTTTATTAAGAGGAATGATTCCTGATGACCTATCTCAATTATTTTCGTTTTCATAATCTGTTATTTGGGTAAAAGTGTGAAGCTACTAATTTCACATATCTAATAAACACTATCTTGACAAAAATAAAAAAAATGTCCCATGCAAAAGTATAAAAACATATAGTTAACACATAGTTAATAACATATAGTTTATTAAATGTAGTTATAAAATACCTACATATAAATTAATTTTACGTAAAATTATTAATTTTCATTTACTTTAAAAGATATTGCATCGAGGAATGTATCAATTAATATTCGTAACATTTCAGGAATTTCATATTAAAATATAACATGCGTATAACATTTCACTTAGAATATATTACTGAAATTAAACTAACACGTTTGGGCTGTGCTTGAAATTAAATTCCTATTTTATTTTAACTTCCATTACTTTTTTCATCTACTTTGAGAGGAAAAATTTAAAAGTTAACTTTGCACTTTGTTCTAACCAGAGTGAGGTAAACATTTACTTTTTCCAAATTTGTATCTTCACTCTAAACTCAACTGTATGGTGATGGCATGGGCGTATCTAGAGATATTTTCTAAGAAGCCCGGGCGCCTTGACCTAAGCTTTGAACTGATCTTTTTAAGTAAGGATTTTTTAGTTTTTCTTTCTTAATTTTTTATGCTTAAAATTCTGGGATGGGCACGACCCACTCGGCCCCCCATTCCTACGCTAATGTTTGTGAATTAAATTGCCAATGAATTTTCTGTAAAGTTCCTTTAAAGATTTTTTAGCTTTACCCTTTTGCCCCTATGGCAAACAGAGGTAGCGTATTGTTAAGACACTCCGTTATCCGCCTTATACTAAATTTCCAAGACGTATGGTATAGTCTTTCAGAGGGAGGAAAATAAAGTAATTTAAATATAACTCCCCAAAATGGGGATCGAATCCACAACCGTTGCCTTTACACTTTGTCGTTATTGCAACTTCCACTAGGTCGTGACGACGTCAATAGATATAATAATAGGTATAAAGGAGCATATTTAATTATAATTGTATGTAAACATCCTTATTTATGTTATATATGATGACGTCATCGAGGAGTAAATAACCTAGTATTTATACAAACAAGCTAAGGTAAAATAACGTAGCTTTTACATGCGATAAAATAAAATTTAGTTTAGAATAAGTAAAATTATCTATAAACATTTGCATGTTTAATTAAATTCTATTATACGCACTAAATTAAGCAATCTACATAATTAACGACTTTTTACGACACTGTAAAAGTTTATATATAGTATAGGAAACAACTTTTTAATGAATTAATTACAATATATGTGAATGAATGGAATTAAATAATAAATATTATATAAGATAATTATTTTTTCAATTGTATTTGTTTGTACATTTTAAATAATAAATAATGAATTTACTGATCATAGTAGTGACGAAACACTGGCTGAAAATTTTACTAAATTAAAAAAAATAACAAACGAACCTGCTACTAACTACTTTATATTAATATGTTTTTAATATTTATAATATTCCTTTACTTACGTTATTATTTTTTAAATTAAAGCTTGATATTAGCGACGTAATAGTTGGTAGAGCTAGTATCTTCTATTTAATTTATATACGAGTATAATATACTGCACAGAGAAGTCGTTTAAGCTACATTTTAAAGATATATTTTTAGTATGAATCTGCAAGTTTGACCTCACTGTTTCCACTAAGAAATAAAGGAAATCTGAAACTTCCATTTTATCCCAGTTCCAAGTTTTAAGTCGGAACACTGGTTAGAGACTCGAAACTTCTTAAAATGGACTGACTCTTTGAAGCTGTGATAGTAACTAGAAATTTATTCATGTGTCACGTGAGTGTAATATAGAGAAAAATTTTTGAAACTTTATCCTAGTTTATATATAAATGTATATATGTAAGTACAAAGTAATTATAAAAGTCCTTGAATTCTATTTTGCGTAGCGGAACTGAACGCCGCGATTTGTTTCAGCAGAGCAAGGAAGTGAATTACTCTCTTTATTCGAGTCGAATCTACAATTACAGCGTTTAAAGCCAGACGCTGCCCCACTGCGCCATGTGGACCTCATTTAGTTACATATATAGTTTAAATATTGTACAGACATTATTTAATTTCCTCGAGTAAGAATCGAACCCAAAATCTGTAGGGTTAACAGGCACACCCTTATAGGCCTGCACCATTTCTGGCCTCAGATATAACAATCTTTACAAACAAAGAATTATATACGATATTTATTAAAACATATCTAAGTGTTTGATATTCGAAGGCAATGCCGGCGACGCTTTATAAATACGAAGATTCATGCCTTGTCATCCAACCCAAATATTTTTTAATACATTTAGAACGTTACCTTAACCTGACGTCTCATGCCTCAGGCATTGGCTTTTAACTATCGACATACATAAATAACATTTCTGAATATAAACGGAAAGAAGTGAATCATTTCATTAGAGGTCAGTCGTGGCGCAGGGACAAATGTGTGACTATAATCCCGATTGGTTGTGGGTTCGATCTTCATTTAAGGAAATGGAAAATTTTGGTGTGAAGTTAAGCGCGGCGTTGAGTTGCGCCACTCAACACGCAAATACTCTAAAACTCGGAGGAAAATGGAAGAATGCCGTCTACATGAGGTTTTTATATATTACTAGGATTTTGGTAACTACAAAATAAGATATGGGAATGAGGTGTTCCGTGTATATTAGTTATCATTTTTCTTTTATACGTACTCTAGAATATTTCTTTTATTTATATTTTTATTCTCGTTCTTTCTTTGGTGGTAGAATAAGCCATTTTTTACCATATTGCATTACGGGTGTCGCAGGTGGAACCACACATTTACCACATGTACCAGCCTGTAATGTATGAAGTGCACAACGCTAATCCGATTATATTATTAGCAAAAATATAATATTACTTTTGTAATACAAATAATAAGCCTGATAAAGATCAAAAGAGCCTCAGAATCGTTGTACGCGGTGCTATTTAAAAAGATTATACAAAAGAATTGAGTTCCTGCGATTGAGCGACGAGATAACACTAACAAAACGACATTAATGTGGCAAGTATGTGAATATTTTTAAAGAATTGAGGCTTGGAACTTGTGTTATGTCGAGTACGTTGTTAAATTATAATATATTTTAATGAAAAACTATAAATAACAGGTATTCCTATAACTTTTTGGTATATTTTCTTTATTTTTTAGTTTCTCGCTGTATCCTGCATGTATCAGAACGAGGAAGTGGAAATGTTAAATAATTAATTCCTTCGAGTAGGAATCGTACTCACAACCGTCGCTACTACAGGCACATGCTGGTGCCACTGTGCTACGATGGCTTCTTTTTAGATATTATGATATTTGTACTCTATTTAGCAGTTTTGTGCAGATCTTACTATGTTGAGATTGTTTAAATTCATAGTTGACTGTGAAATACGAGCATATATGATGTATGTATTTTGCAAAGTTGTAAACCAAACTTCACATAGTAGAACACATGTTCTACACATTCTATCTTGCACATTTCACACCCTATGCAGATATATACATATATTGTGGAAATTACAATAACCTAAAACGAATATACACGCAAGAAAGACTTATTATTATTATTTTTCCCCCCTTTATTAGGGTCCGATTACAATACAAACCGTTTTGTTAAACTGCAGTTATTTACATTTGACCTTCAAAACCCATGTGGTCGGACCATCCCATGACGTTGCGGTAAGACCAGTTATCAGAACTATACAGGCTGCTTAACCGCAGTCGTTACTGAACGACCACGACCGGCTGTATAACGCGCCCTCAAAGTATAACAAAGAAGAAATAGACACTTACAATATTTCTGTATGAACATGTTATTTTTTATTCCAGTTTCACACGCATATACCAGGGTAGTCGAATTCTAGAGGCATTCAGTGGTGGAATTCAACGCTGCAGTTTCCTCGACTTCAGAGCGAGGAAATGAAATTATTAAATATTCCATTTCCTCGACTGGAGATCAAACCCACAACCAGCCGCGTTAACAGTCACAAGCTGGTGCCTCTGCACCACGAGCCTCTTATACCTATATTTTACATACTATCTAATATTCCGAAACCTCAATCCAAACGCCAATATTAAACTTAGGTAACAAAAAATAAGAATGATCCCTAAGAGATGTTTATCGCATTAATATAATACGGTATTAAGATAACAATGGCGGGCTCAAGAGAGGTCCAATATAAGGCGCTCAGAGGTCGCTTTGTTGTGAAAATAACTTTATGCTGAGACCATGGACCAGGATTCAATAAGCCATAGAACCTTACAGACTTTATACTTTTGTCATTCATATCTTTTGTGCAAATAATGCAATTCTATTCAAGTGTAAGATTTCGTTTCATCCCCCCCATTGTGGGGGGGCTTTGTATTCAGAAAAATGTTATGTTACGTTAATGTAGGTAATTACAGCAAGTGTTTAACATATGAAGGTTACTTGTTGAAATATTGTTGGGAAATAAAGTCCACATTATTTATGCTAGTAGGGTGTATGTTGTAAGTTTTTTTTAAAGTTTGGTACA
This sequence comes from Heliconius cydno galanthus, assembly GCA_036379175.1. Lineage (NCBI taxonomy): Eukaryota > Metazoa > Arthropoda > Insecta > Lepidoptera > Nymphalidae > Heliconius > Heliconius cydno. The sequence continues at coordinate 43,411 of JAKRZM010000229.1, forward strand.
TAATTATTTAAAATTTAAAATTATCAAAAAATACTTTTACTACGATTTTTAGATAATTTTAATTTCGGAACTGGGGAACGGAGTGTTTTAACACTAGGTTCCCTCTGCCTACTCTGNTTTCTCATAACTGTCACGACTTGGTCTATCACCTGGTTTCGTTTTATCGTTGACTCCTGGGACACCCTGTATATTATTGTACAGTAAGAATCTATGTCAAAATCCCTTTGTTTTAACATTACTTACCCAATAATAAGAAAAATATTTTAATACTAAAAGGTATTCAACAAAACTGATAATTTCAGAATTCTATCATGATATATATAATAATATAATATAAGGATCGAATTTATTACTTCATAAGTCACGAGGGTTAAGTAATAATCGTCGACAATGGGCAATAACGGCTTTATAGGCAGTAAAGTTCGATCTCGCGGCACGTCATAGTTCAGGAGTCAAATGCACACCGTTTAAAATTATTTGAGAAGTTAGATTTTATTGGTATGGTTTTTTAGTGAATGGTACTTTTATTTTTTCATATTTTAATATGTTTTTAATTATTTAACTAGATGCAATTTTGGTAGTATTTTTTAATTTAAGCATTAAACATTTCCTAATATCTTTTTAATAAAAGCTTCTAAGAAGTTTTCCTTCTTTCCTTTCCTTCTAAGAAGTAAAACGAAAAGTACATATGCAATTAAATCAGAATCAAAATATTCTATAGTCTAGCACCGACTTTGAAGACACTTATGTTGAGAAGAGCAGGCAAAAAACTCAAGAATTCCACTTCTGAAAATAAAATTGATAATAAATGTATAATAATGAAAATAAGTTATCAGAGAAATGAAATGGATCTTTTACAGAAAATAATATTTATTTTGTACATTTTTAGTGTTATTTTACACTTGGATGTCGCCTGTTCAAATCCTGCTACGTTCAAATTTTTATACGTTTTCTAAATAATTAAATGTTTCATTATAAATACACATCTTATGAAATATTAGGAATATATTATACTAATGAAAATAATCATCTAGAGTAGTTCTATAATTAAATTGATAGATTGATAGATATGTTTTTAATTAAAACTATACGTAGAGCCGGTCTCGTTGGTGTTTGATCAATTTCATTAGCATGTTATTCGAATACGACAGTTATTGGTGAAGCATTAACAAATGGTTTATAGCTTAGAGTGATATTAATTAATTGACCACATGCTAGTGTATTTATTACATTTTCGAATGTCTATTATTGAAATTACATATTTATAGCTTCACGCTATATCCCGCACACAGCAGGTTAAACAGAGGGAACAAAGAGAGGGAGGGGAAGGAAAAGTGTTAGGACATTACGTTCCCCATTTTATGTCGAAATCTGGAGGCTTTTTGATTCGCTAGAGAAGAAATCAAAAAATATATATATTTCTTTTCTTCCAGTAAAATCGAACCCACGTCCTATTGCATTTACGGAACCTAAAACTTGGGCCCCTGCGCCACGATATTGTTATATCTAGTATAATAGTAGTATAATTGTATGTAGAACTAAAACCAGTGTTAACCTGATTTAGTATTTAAAAGCGTTTCATTATTGATGTAAAAAGTGATCGCATGTTCATAGATAACTAATTCGTAGTTGTTTTATATTCTAGTACATATTTAAATAGCTGCAGGCCATAATTGAGTTATTTCAGTTAGTCTAAATTATGCATATTTTTTCAGTTGAAGTTAGTTAAAAATATTTTAACATTTAGTTTATTTTAACTGAAGTTAAATTAGTAACGTAATATATGGCTGTACGACTTTGTTTACACAAAATTATATACAGTAATATGAGTTTGTATAGGACGACGACGACTTCGTTGAACTATATGAATGGAGTTTAGTAGATAGTCACCGACAAGAAACTACACATACCTACTTAGATGTAAAATATTAAATAAAAAATAATTTACGTGAGGTCGTCGTGGCGCAGCGGCACAAGGCTGTGACTGTAACGCGACGATTGTGGGTTCGTTCCCCACTCGAGGAAGTGAAGTATTTATTTACGTTTATATTTCTATTTCTTCGCTCTGGTGTCGAGGCAAAGAGCGGCCTTGAGTTCTGCCATTCAACACGCAATGCCTCCAGAATTCGGCAGAAAGTGGGGAACGGAGTGTCTTAACACTAGGTTCCCTCTGTCTACCATTTTAATTTACTTAATTTTAATAAAAAATCAATGACTTTTTATTTGTAGCGAAATAAAGGACATTCTTTTTCCAGTCTGTATTAAAATTTTGAAATTGGAATAGCAATATTATCCTTCTTAATTTTTCTAGAACAACATTATATCTTAAATTGTATGAGTATATTAAAAAAGAGAGACTTACATTAAATATATTTAGTTTTAAGAATATGATATAAATTATTAAAAAACATAAGTTAACAAGATAAAGGATCTATTCGACCGGATCATAAATATGACTTGAGAAATTAGTAGTTTTTTTAACGACACCCCAAACTGTTGCCCCGCTTAATGCGATGCCACACGGGTGTGTTTACTTTAAACAGGGCAAGCGGTGGGACGGTCTCCTATCACAACATTATTGTTTTGAATACGACCACTCTGGACTTGCCGGGTTATTATGTAAACTTTAATGTACGCTAACTCGAACAGGATTTCATAACAAAGAGTAATTATACGCCTGGGGAAGTAACCTTACGTAAACTTAACTAAACATACGTCATTCGAATGTTTACCTCGTTCATTTGGTTCCAACGTTAAATGTTTAGTTGTTAAACTTACTTTTGTAGAGGAATTCGAGGTTTAGGTTCGAATCTTGAGTACCTTATCAAAATAAATAATAAGTAATGAAATCAAAATGTATCTAAAACGAAGTACATCAATCAAATCTAGATTTGTTTCAGAATTGGAAAATAAATATTGTTTATCAAAACTACAATATTCATTAATTAAGATATCCCACTAATTTTAAAATATATCCTACTGATTTGAACACGTCACGCGGCCGAAGCCGCGGGGGGAAGCTAGTATGTACATATATTCAAACAGTCATTCTGGACATCGATTTGATTTTTCAAGTAACCATTACAAGCTTTTAATTTGTAATGTGACCTTTCGCTTTTTCCTTAAAGCTTTTCTATCCCTCTTTTTACTCCCAAGTGATAAATGAACCTAATAAATGTCTCATCTGAAAACAATTACTTTTTCCATTTGGTGTACAGTCAAAAGAACAAAAGATAACTTTGCATTGCTTTTTATTTAGTTTTACAGTAAATAGTTTTAGTTCTTTATAACCACGTATTATTATAATTATACTTATCACAAATATTTTGAATTTGATTTTTGTTTTTTATATTATTTTTCCATATTAGATGACTGATATAAAAGTTGATAATAACTCCATTTTCCAACTTCTTTCCTTCTCAGTTAGGCAACTTAACCCCCTTTTTTATCGGCATCAAGAAGGCAGAATTCAATGTCCTGCTTTGCGTCTACTCCAGAACGAAGAAAATTAAAATAAAAATTAAATTAAATATTAAATTTCCTCGAGTGCGATCGAACCCACAACCAGTCTCATTGCCAACCATTCACACGCTTGCCCCTACGCCACAACTGACACAATATACAAATATTAAACAAATAAACACTTTTAAATGTAAATGATACATTTGCGTACTTACTATATAAATATGAACGTACAAAATATCACACTTCATGACACTTTCCCAGGCCTCATTGATACTCACCGCTGGTCCTCTGTTGACCGACACTGGAATGTTACCGAGTCAGTTCGAACGAAGGTTACAATGAGATGAGACTAAATATTTACATCGATATTTATGGGCTGTTAGTCTCTGTCGGTAAATTATTTATTCATTTTTTTATGTGTCTAGCGGGATATGATACTTTTTTTTTCAGCTTCACGGTGTGGGGAGAATGGGAACCTAATGTTAAGACACTCCGTTTCGATTAACATAACTCCGTTCCCTACTTTTTTGATAACTATATTTTTGGTATAATTATATATACAGTCAAAGCATTGAACAAATTTAAGCAGCAAACACATTTTAGTCCCTTCCCAAAACTTAATTGTGTATTTTATTTCTTCGTTGTATCTACATTTATATAAACTACTAATACTATTTATAAAAACCTTAATAAATTAATAGTGAACACTAGCGAACATAAAGCATTTCTATGAATTTCCAGGCAATACCAGAAATAGACTGTAATAATAATATATGAAATGTAAGTTCAAAGTAACGTATATTCTCCTTATTTTTTGAACATTGTTATAGACTCCAGATGTCACAACTGGTTTATTTTCTACTCTGTTGTAATAAAATGCAAAATTCTTCAGCATTCGGTGCATATTTCATTCTCAAAGGATCGTAAAGATTCCCTTACCTGCTTGTTTGTTGTGAGTTCGAAAGGGGCCGGAGCCAACCATTTTTTTATTCAATTTTACTTGTGGGAATTTTATTATAGACCCAAAATGGCACGTTCTCCCATCCCACAGATGTGCCAACATTTGGTGTCAATACTCCAAGCATATTTATATTTTTGAAAAGGCTAATGTGGATTTCTACTAAAAAGGTATTCGTTATTTTACTTCAAATCGTTCTCTGTTTCTTAATCAATTTGTTAAACAATTTTGTATTCATTATAAAAACTTTTGAGGCAGGCTGTTTATCATATGTTATTATTTTATCATTAAAATACAGCTGTATGTTTTCAATTACCGACACATGATTGATGTTTCCAGTGCCTATCCACACACCGACAAATTTATCGCCGCCATCGCAACCCGGACAACTATTAATTTTATCATAGTGTAGACTTGCCGCGTCGATATTATAACGCGAAGTCATTGGGTTTGCTCATATTGCCCCGGGCTTAACCCTCAATTCGTTTAAATAAATATCGTTTCTACGAAACGCTTCTGCGGTAGCGGCTTGTTTTTTTTTTATTTTACATAGATTGATATATAGATAGGTACCTCAGGCATTCAGCAGATTCTAAAATAAACCCGATCATTTGTTTTCGGAACATTCTCAAAACATTGGGACATAAAATTTAATTTCCATTCGTAATGGACTAATAAGAAGTAAGTAATGTTTGAATCGGCTGGTGTTCCAGCAAGAAATCCAACGGGCGGCGCCCAGCGGGACGCCTCAACAATGGCAACCAAATTAAAAGGAACCGTAAGCGTTTGGACTTGAGCCCCGCTAAATTTATTACACCAAGTTTTTATTCTTTATTTTCTCCGCTAATGAGATTTGAATGTTGCAACTGTTATTCGAGATGCTTGAAAATGAAAAAAGTACTATGCAGATTTTCTTTATTACGGGACATTGTATTTCAAATTCCACACTAGTTATACCTACTATGCTAACAAAATACTTAAAAATCATTTTGGACTCTATAATATTTACTTTTATCACGATACTGTTTCCTTTTATATAGCTTTTTAAGAAATCTGTATGGCATATATGCAGATTTTTAAAAATCACTGCCCGCCATACCTTATATCGTTATTTCGCAACAATGTACTATACACGTATACTCTGGCTATACACGTATACCATTTACAGCAATCAAAGATCATTTAATCTATTTTTGCAGCCCATAATTTTAAAAATTTCTTTATAAATTTATTTAAGCGGCTAAGATGATTACAGAATTTCAAGCAAATCGGCGCTGCTCACCTGTAGGCTGTATACAGAATTCTATCGCGTCGAAATAAAGTTCCTATTAAATTGGGAGCAAAGCTTCGCGGGTGGTCTAAGACGAGTTAACTGTTGATGTAAAACAGAAACAAGAATGCAAATTTTGCTTGTGTTCGCAAATAAGTAATATCGAAACTGTTAATTAATTCCAACAAAAAATATTTGAGATTATATCGCGAAGCATATTGGTTTATTTTATTTTATTAATTAATACTTTTATTATTCATAAATGCTGTTGGGAATAATACATTTTGGTTAGTGCAGTGTAATGCAACTCGCTTTCAGCATTTTATTCTTGAAATAAGGACTTGTGTTTAGTTTAAAAATAATAGTATTACATGCTATAGTAAAATACAGTACGGTGAACACGTCGTGGCCGCTTTGAAGTTAGCTGTAGATGTCTACGCAAATTTGATTTTAAAATTTTCTTACATTTGATTATTTTCTTCCCGAGTGAACATTACACAAAAGTTCAGCAAACCTAACTTCAGAACGACCAAGACTTGCCGATCTCACTGTACATCAATGAAAAAGTAAACAAAACAATGCGGGACCAATAGCGCAATACGAATTAAGTGCGGCAAACTAGATCCATTGAATAAAACGCCGCTCTTTTGAGAGCTTGACGAGAATAAGTAGGAACAAAGGGACAATAGTGAAGGAGCGGAGTATCGGAGCGTGGCAATCCAGTGCCGGCTTCCGTTAACGTGGGAACGCCTTTTTATTACCGATAATATTTTCCATGATGATACAGCCAGCACCCCAACCTCATTAAGGCCCCAAAGGACGCATTTATTACATTCATACTTTAACAGTTTCAGTAAATTAAATTATATTTACTAAAGTGATTTCATTTTTATATATAAAGTAACTTTAGCTCTATGTAAAACTTTAATATTAATTAGTGAATTATGGACAAAACAAAAACGCGACTGTATTAACTTAACTATTCAGCAACTTTCGGTCCATCAAGACAAATCCACCGATGTATGATTTATCAAAATTGGATCAAATTTAACAGTTACAAGGGAACGAAGGAACATACATAGGCGCTATAAACACAATCGTCCTTTTCAGGCTTCTCCGCAGTCGGGTAAAAATATGAAAGCTTTGAAACTTCTATAATTGTATTATTTATTATAACTATTTTATTCAAGCTCAAAACATGAATAAAGAAAATAAGATAAACCCAAAATAAAGAATTAATAAATTAATAATAGGAAATTAGATTGGAGCAGACGCGACGACGAACGAACACATCCATTTGATGTAAATAATTAAGCGAATCCCTGTACCCATCAACAAAGGATAGACTGATTCGTATCGCCTTAACCCACTTGTTAATCGAATTTAAATCACACTTGTTCAGGAAATGTCTCCTGAACATTTAAATAGAGCACATTTAATGAAATCCTTTGATAACCGAATAGATTTCCCGAAACCGATTGAACCAATATCAATAGGAATTGGGCCAGAATCGGGCCATGGTTACATCTCCGCGTTTCTAAACAATAGTTCATCAACTATCTCCGGTCCGACACATCATTTCACGGACCATCGGCTTCTGGTGTATTTAGTGTTTTTATTTTCTTCACGCAATATCGATATGGAGTACAGATGTTTTGCAATAACTGTTCTATTTATTCTTAAATGAAAAGCAATATTCTACAAAAGATATTAGTTATCTATATACATAAAAGGACTTGTCCTCACTGACTGAGGTAAGACGCACGCACAGCCGTAACCGCTGTGCGTAGAAACGTGAAATTTAGACAGATGCTTACTTTCGTAATCTGGACAACCACTAAGAAGAGATTTTGAAAAATTTTAACCCTAAAAGGGTGAAATAGGGGTTGAAACTCTGTATGGAAAAATCTTTAAATCGCCACCGATTTATATAAAATTTGAAATTTAGAGTCTTAAAAATATTTCATTGAACATGTGTTTTATGGTTTATTATAATCCACCCCTAAGCGTACAAATAAGCAGGCGAAGCTGCGCGCGTCCGCTAGTTTTATATAATATCTGATTTCTTAGAAAATTTTCCTACTTATTTGTTAAGTATATTCATTTATATAGATTTATACGTATAATGCCAAGTGGGCTATATATTATTTGTCGCTGATTGCAGACATTAGATAAAAGTGTCTCAGAAAACTAACAAGTAAGGTGATCTCTTGCCAAATACAACCCCAAGGCGGAAGCTCCACTCGAACGGGGGAAGCATGATTTATTGGTAAAACTTCTGCCATTACTCATCTCACCATTCGTTACTCCTATAAAAAGAACGTCTTCCGATAATTTATTAGAAGCAGTACGGAATTTTATTGGGGCTGTCTATTTTAGAGTGCTCTCTCTTCTGCAGTAGTTATTAAACCATAAATAACTAATATTATTTATGATAGCCCTAGAAATGCGTATACATATGTAATTAGGTAGCATTCGTTTTTGTTTTTGTTTGGAACATGTGAAATCATCTTTTTTTGGGTAATGAAATGACAATTAAAATAATTAATGATTATTAAAAAATATATATATTTATATTATACACGGACAAAAAAAACTAACAAGACAGCAAATATAGCTTTAAAGGTAGCATATAATTCACTAGAACTTTAATTTAGAGTTAAAAAAAATAAACAGATAGTAAAAAACAAGTAACGGCGGCGGCACATGTGATAATAAACAGCAATAAAAAGAAGCCATAAACAAATCTGATTTATTAGGAAACGAAAGTTCCAAATAAAGGTATTCGTGGAAAACAGAACGAGAACTTGAAATGTTAACAATAAGCTTACTACTTATACTTGTAAAATAGCTTACCTTTATATTTTTGACCTCGGGCTATCGGCTTCTTTGTTATAATTTTGCACAATTCGAGCAAAAAAACTTCGAAGTCGTAGTTTATTTTTCAAACAAATCCAATTGACTCAACGCGGCACATAAATCAGTATGAACACAAAAACTTTTCAAAACTTACACTTCACGGAAAAGTTTGAAAAACGACGCACGCACGGTAAGTAGCACTGGACACTGTCGAGTTGTGGTTGAAAAGTTTCAAAAAGTTGTTATAAAACACTACACTACTATAATTAATCGTTGTAATAGCTGGTAATCACTAGTGCCGTGACCGGTTTTTACGAGGAGACGAGAGCTGAGACTATACGTGCACACTCGACAGCGGCGCGAGGCGCTCTGGCCTACGTTGAAGTCCGTAGCGGGCGAGGGGGTACCGATAGACGAAAATGGCTTCACAAGTTAATTTTTTTCTCTTTCCTCCTTTAATATTCCGCATATGCCGTGCGCGGCCAGCGGTGCACGCGCATGCGCAACCCTTACGCCATATAGGGGTTGTAACGCGATGCACTCGCACTTTACATAACTTATTGGGCCGTTGGAGCCAGTGTTTAATACTCTTTCCGTGTCGGCTTTGTACTCGGAGTTTAGAATATTAATCACTGTTATAAATAATACTATCAGACGAAAACAGGATACATTTTATCATTAATCTCAATATTATATGAGCAAAGTTTCAGTAATTGCACCGTGTATGAAATGGGGGTTAAGCTATGAAAACTTAGTAAAATAAAATTTATTCTAACAATATTAAACTGTAGGTAAATGGTTTAAATATAACTTATATTTTGGATTAGATAATGTACAGCGATAGCCTATTTATAACAATTAAAACAATTAAGTATCATAATTCCTTGTTATGACTTAAATTGCCTTATGAATCTTATTTTCATCTTACATTTTTTTGGGGTTAAGTTCATTTTTATTTTCCGCGTATAGCCGAGTTGGCAGAGGGATCCTAGTGTTAAGACACTCTATTTGCCACATTCAGACCAATTTTTGAGGCATTGGCGGAAATTAATGCCACGCTTAGATTTATTACTTACCATTGCGAAGAAATGAAAATATTAAATAACTAGCGGACGCGCGCAGCTTCGCTTACGTATTTAGGAGTGAATTGTAATAAACCATGAAACATGTGTTCAATGAAATATTTTTAAGAGTCTAAATTTCAAATTTTATAAAAATCGGCAGCGTTTTAAAAATTTTTCCATACAAACTTTCAACCCCTTATTTGCACCCTTATGGAAAAAATTCTAGAAAACCATGAAACACGTCTTCAATTAAATACTTTTAAGAGTCTGAATTTTAAATTTTATAAGAATCGGTGCCGATTTAAATTTTTTTCCATACTAACTTTCAACCCCTATTTCACCCCTTTAGGGTTAAAATTTTTCAAAATCCCTTCTTAGTGGATGTCCAGATTACGAAAGTAAACATCTGTCCAAA
>JAKRZM010000229.1:57978-74869 GCA_036379175.1 Heliconius cydno galanthus
AATTAAATACTTTTAAAAATCTAAATTTCAAATTTTATAAAAATCGGTGCCGATTTAAATTTTTTTTCCATACAAACTTTGAACCCCTATTTCACCCCTTTAGGGTTAAAATTTTACAAAATCCCTTCTTAGTGGATGTCCAGATTACGAAAGCAATCTTTTGTCCAAATTTAACGTTTCTACCATCAGCGGTTAAGGCTGTGCGTGCGTCTTACCTCAGTCAGTGAGGACAAGTCCTTTTATATATATAGATTAACGAAAAGTTTCAATATGTTTACTGTATTGCTTAGAATCGGTCCGCAAAATAATTTTAATACTTAGGAGATAGGCATATGCTGTCGCGGACCTTCAAATGGGAAGAATCAAATCAAATCAAATCAGTAGTTTCTGAGATTAGCGCGTTCAACCAAACAAACTTTTCCACTTTATAATAATAAGTAAAGAAAATATTTAAATACAACTTATATGAAAGTGTTATACAGTTTTGACGCATGTGCTGTTTTTTTACAAGCTTGTATTCGACTTGCCGTGTTAAAATGTGTGTCAGAGTATGTGAAATTTTACAACCTCAATTTGACCTATTTCCCAGTGGATGATTGAGCTGAAATTTGAATTACGACTTCAGTTCTAATAATGATTTAAATTTATAAAATACTAGCAGAAAAATTCAAACACTGTACAAGCTGATTCAACAACCATTTGAAACATTTTGAAACATTTGTAAGAAAAATACCAGGTATACTAATTTGAAAAGTTTTTATTAAAGAAAAAAATAATGTAACGAATATTTATTAATAAAATCATTATTTTCATGCGAATTAAAACTTTCAACAATAATAAAAAATGAAGAGATCATTATTTATAGTTGAGAAAGAAGAAGTGCGAAAAACGTAAACAAGCTGTAAAACAGGCACTAAATAAAATTGCAAATAAACGAAAATGGTGGCTCAGAACTTCTCCGTTTTTCTCAAAGCTTTAATAAACAAAACAAAGAAATAGCCAAAGTTGTTGGGCGTTTTGTTTTGACCGGAAACTTTTCAAATTAGGAATCGCTATTAAATCACGATGAAACAATTGTATAAACGGAACCAATTAATAAAACTCTACGAAATGTTAATTCAAGGGAATAGGAACGTGTTTTATACAATAGTTATGAATTCGAATCCTGACATGAACAGAGTTTGTTTGTGTTTATAATTTTGTTCCAACAAACATTGCGTTTACGTTGGAATGCTGTCGTTATGGATTCAGTTCCCATTCGGGGGAATGAACCATTTTTTTAAGCATTGTTTTCTGTTCCGCCACTCACGCAATTTCCTCAATTCAGGCAATTAGAAGAGAAGATCAGGTCACATCAGGTTTTATCTTTCTATCCTCACAAGTGCGTCACAAGTGCGTTAGTCACAAGTGCTATAGATAGGTCAATTAAAAAATTAGTTGTTAAAAATTTAGAATTTAATAAAAAAATAAGTTATTTATCAATAGCTGAAATGGACAATATGCAAAATTAACACTATATAAAAAATCAACAATTCTAATTTCCCTTTCGCTACACGGAAAACCCGAAAGTGTAATTAACAGATTGCCGAGCCATCAACGATGATGTTTTCACATTAGGCTATATTTTACTGGCAAACGATTCGATTTGTTGCATTCAACGGACCCGTGAATAGCCGTGATTGCGGGATGGCGTGTCGCGGCCGGGCTCGGGAAAAACTACGATTTCACGGAAAATAAACTATTGCTATTTCAATAGTGGGCTAATACCCTGTTTACTTGTTTCTTTGTTAATAATTAATTTATTATGTATATTTTATTATTTTACTAAAAACGTAATATTATTAGAGAGAGGCCAGTCGTGGCGCAGGGGCGTGTGACTAAGACCACAATAGGTTGTGGGTTCGATTCTGACTCGAGGAAATGCAATATTCAATATTTTAATTTTTTCGCTCTGGTATGGAGACAAAACGCGGCGTTGAGTTTCACTACTCTGCACACATAGCCTATAGAATACGACGGAAGTCCTCTTATAGTTTCTTAACACTCCCTCTGCCGAAGAAAAAAACAAAATAAATATAAACAGCTAAACTTATTTTATATTCAATAGTTTTACTAAATACAATTAAAAAAATACTTTAATAAAATTGTATTTAAAGCTTCATTTATATTTTTAGCAGCATGTAAGCAAGACTCACAATCATAAACTTAATAAAATGTAAAAGATTAAAGTAAAACATTTAAAAAAATAAATAATTTTAACTCTTAGAATGTATATAATTTGATCGTCAGACCACTCCAGTGTTGAAAAGCCGTCGGTGACGATATCACAGCATTTTCCAGCACTGACTCCGGCACAGTCGAGCGAGCTCAAAAGACGCTTGGTTTCGAGTCTGCCACTACCTCGTTATTTTGCTAAGTTTACTCAAAATAAATATTATTAAAATGTAAATATAAAGGTTTTACACTAACGCTCGTAGAGTGAAATTCGTTTTTTTTTATAAATATATTTTTCAACGTATTATAAAATGGAAAGCTTTTTTGGTTAATGTAATAGAAAAAGAGGCCGTCATGGCGCAGGGGTACAAGCGTGTGACTGTAACGCGACGGTTGTGAGTTCGATTCCTTGTTTTTTTTTAATAGACGACGAATCTTTTCACGCACATGAGTGATTCGTGCCTCACAAATATAGCATTTAATTGAAAATTTGGTCACTTATACTTAAAAAAATTAAGTTAAACTAAAATAATTCAAATTCTAAAAGCTCCAACGTGTCTTTAAGTTTGGACTCGACTGTTTAAGCCGCACCGAGTCAGAAGTTAAAATGCTTCGCTTCGCTTTTTTCAGCAACATTAATTTATTATCATAACAGATCTCGCTCTTTAAAGTTCCTTTTTTTGTTTAGTATAACTGTTTCTAAATAGCCCTCTCGAGGCGCTTTATGGTTTCATTCCAACGGATTGGAAGAAAGTTGAATTAAATACCAAGTTGTTTCGTAAGTCATTGCTAAACTTGTAAAAATAAAATTTTCTTTTGTATAATTTTGCATAAAAACTCAACTTGGTGGTTTTCTTAAACGATATCGGCCAAGTTGGAAATGGACGCGTCAATACAGCAATTAAGGCAGTTCTGAGTTTTAACAAGCAAAAAAAATGTAAAACGATAAAATATATTTAACCTTCAAAAAATATAAAAATCTAATATCCATATACTTAGTACCTACCTATCCATTTCACTTTAACTTCAATTTAATTAACACATCCTAATATAATGTAAGCGATGACTATAAACTTGTCAAATTATATTGATGAAAGCCTTAAAATCACCTTTCAGTATCTACCTTTTCAATATTTTGTACTAGTTATGTTTGTTTGTCAGAAGAAACGATCCAATTATCAATTAAATAATTAACAAATAAATGATAAAAACAATTTGACTCGAAAAGTAGTAAGTAAAACAGACAGACCTGACAACGCTGTACGCTAGAGCACGCTAAACGGTATTTACTGAAATGACTTTGGTCGTTACAACTGAAATACTTGTAAACTTTTATGTGAACGCTGTCAAAATTCATATATTAAGAAGTAAAAAGCCGTAACTAATTTACTTTATAAATGTTAACAGTATAATATGGACCGTTTATTTTGAGAGTGGTGTAAGTCCATTTTCTTTTGTTTCGAGAAAATTAAAGGTTAGTATGTCGACGATTATGCAATTTCATTTACCGACTGATTTTAAGTTGTTCAAAACATGGGTTTTTTTTGAGAAATTAAACACGGACTAGTTATATATAAAAAAAATACATTAAATTAAGCATGAATTACGTGATAGCTCATTTTTGGAAAAAATGGACTTACACCACTTTCAAAATAAACGGTCCATATATACCTATGAAAGCAGATTCATGCTTTTTCCTATATAGCCTAGTGTTAACACTCTCCGTTCTACATATCCCGCTTATTGAGACACGGAGCTTTATACCTGTTTATAACCATTTCCTCTAATGAGGATCGAAACCACAACCATAACATTAACCATTAAACGCTACATCACAACAAACTTATATTTATAAAATAAAGATATATATTATTTAATTTTAAATATAAATAATAACACAAAGAAACAAAAGCAACAATAGAGAACAAATGTGAAATACTGTAATATATTTGATACAGTTAAGAAATGGTGTTCGCGCTCGGTAGAAAGTTCCTTTGTACTCGAATCAAATGATTAATGTCGTTTGCACTTGTTCTTGACATGCCGCTATTTTTACATGACGAACAAATCTGACAGAATTATATGTAATTTGAACTTATATATAGATACTATTAATATATTTAGGGAATAAAACGGAGAATGGAGTGTTTTAACACTAGGTTCAATCTGCTTACCCTGCTGTGTGGGATACAGCGTGAAGCTGATTTATTAATATATATTTTTTCTTGAATTACATTTTTGTTGTTGTTTGCCAACTCTTTTATTAATCATTATGTTGAATATATTTTTTATTTTTATTATTTTAATTTAACTGACAGTACATTTTCTAAAACTAACGTAATTCCCGAACGTAATCCTATTAAAAAATATTGTCTTTGTTGATATTTAATTTTTCGGCCTGGTGTTAGGGTTACATAAAACTTGACGTTAGGTTTTCAAATTCTCTAACGTTAGATGAAAACAAAGAATTGAGTGTTTTAGCAAAAAGTGATTTTTTCTATGACCCAATAACGTAGGTGCGTGAAAAATAAGAAAATGAAAATTTTGATAAAGTCCACAAACCTAACGACTTTTTCGACTTTGCTATAGTCTACAGATAGGTACATTAAATTATCATGGCATACATATAAAATATATATATAATATTAAAGATAAAATATCTCAAGATTGTTCTAAAGAGATAGCGTATCTCGTAACCTTTGTACTGCAAAATGTTAATTAAGCTTGTTAAAAGCTAACAATACAGCTCGCGACGATCATCGAAGATAACTTGTATTATGTTACATACGCCGTAAGGAAACCTAAACTCTCTTATAAAATAAAGGAATCTTATACTAACTTGTATAATAAGGTCTTATATAAAAAATATTATATAATTATAACCATCTCCTGCAGACTTGTAATTTTAGGTGAAATAGAGAAATGTCAAAAATTGTGTGTGAACGGAACATACAGACAGTACTTTTATAGTACAGTTTGTACAGAAAATGGCATGAGCTTCACCTTTTATCCCAGATATGACAGGGTCATCAGAAAGAACTCTACGCTCTCCACTTTTCGCCCGAAATACATATCGAGCGGCGAACTTTAACGCAGCACTTTGGGGGTAAAATACAACAATTAATTACAGTTAGCGAAGATCGAATTTTTTAACTTTATATAGGCTATAACGAATTAATTTCAATTAAAAATCCTTTTCTAATAGTTTTAATACATTACTGACTGTGAGTTATGACATTCAGCTACGGTTACAAATTCTTATAACGTTTTAAAGCTAGATTTTTACTGGAATTTTCACGAATCTTTAGTCACGTCAGCAGTTTGTCAGTCGACTTCGTGGAAATCTCGACAAATTGGTGACTCTACATTCAATATTATTTTTGCGTTTCAATTCTTAAAATTCTAGGCAAAAATTTTACCAAATCTTAAGCACAAAAATAATATTATTGATATCTTTTTTCATTTAATGGATAATACTTCTAAGTTCAATATTGAATTTCCTGAAAATACATAAAATAATCACCAATCTCAGTTAAACTACGGTATTGAACTCTGTTATAAAGCACTCAATGTCTTTAAGCTGTCTAAACTTAGATGCTGCAAGTTTAAGGATATATTCTCTCCGCATTTTGAGATAAATACAAGTGGATGTGAAGTTATAATATTTATTTACTCTACATTTATAGTAAAGTAACTATTTGTCTCATATCATTTTGTCATGTAAATTATTGTTTTCACAGAGCACTTTGTATAGATTGGCATTATATTATTGACATTCAACGAGTGCCGTGGCACTACGTCTGTTTTGTTTCTGAATCTGAATTATATGATTTTTTTCTTTAAGTGTTCATGGGCTTAATTAAGACGGTGTGTGTGACTGTAAACGCGTTGTAGGTTCGATTACCATTTGACGAAATAAATTAATGAAATATTTAATAATTTTATTTCTTTATTCTAGTGTCGAGGCAAAGTACGGTGCTGAGTTACGCCACTCAACACACAGTGCCTCCAGAATTCGGCGGAAAGTGGGGAGCGGAATGCCTTAACACTAAGATCCTTTTACCCTGCGGGATACAGCGTGAAAAATATCTATCCGTATTTTTAATATCGATTTTTTTTATTTATAATGACTATATAAAAGAAGAATATATTATTTCAACACTATACACCATACATTCGAAAGTAGGCAACATATAAATTTAATGTCTCATGCAAACATTGTAAAAAGTGTACGCAGGAAACTTCACTGGGACCAAATAATAGCGGATGTAAGCGTATGTGACGTAATTTATGTGCTAAATTTTCTGGTAAAACTTCGCCTGTCGTTCTTGGCTCAGTTGTAGGAGTCCTCTCCTGTTGTCGCGGGGATCATAATACCTCTGGATTATATAAAGATTTACCTTGTTTTTATATTTATGTTACTTGTTCCTGAATGGGCCTGGTGAGAAATGTAATGGGGTTTTTTGACGAACTTAAGTGTTTTATTTAACAACTTGATAAAAAACGTTGGTATACTTGTGATTTATATTTGCTATCTTAACGGCATAACTTAGATATTTTTTTAAAATATACTTTTCTTAAATGTTCTTTTTTTATAACGAACAAACGTATTTAAGCAAATAGAAAATAAACTTAAAATAATTAACATATTTGTAAATTTAAGATTATAAGTTCAAATTTTTCATATTTAAATTTGCTATTTACAGTGAAGAGATGCAATTCAAAGTTCACCAGTCAACTTTGTGCATCCCTCGAAGACTTGACGATTTTTACCTCTAATACTTTCCGCATTTCAATATTCGCACGATCCTGCTCAAATATCTTTTGAAACTCTTAAAAATTTATCGTGCTGTGAAAGCAAACGAACTACTTTTCAATTCATGAGAGCAAGACCGCTTCCGTTTTGTTTGTTTTAAGAAAAAATATTACTTACTTCCTTCGATATCTAAATTGCTTACATAATGAATATTACGATTATATGAACTTAATTTCGATTCCTATTAGGGAAAATATTTTTTTTTCGCTCTGGCCACTCAACAAGCAATGCCTCCGAAAATCGGCAAAGTGGGGAATAAAAAACTAAAATTTTTACTTTTCGGATTTTTTTCCTTCATATATTTTAAAAGTTCTCACTTCGTGCGGTTTTCACAATTGCAAAGTCCACGAGAAGTAAGTACCCTATTTGATTTCGATTACGCTGCGAATGTCATTCTAGAGATCGTAGAATAGAATATTTATTATATAAAGATAAATGATCTTGACGGACAGATCGACAATAAAGTGATCATATATAACGGTTTTATTGTTTCCTTTTTATGTACAGAGCTTTAAAAATCAAAAACTGTCATTATATTAAATTTTTAACATTGATAATAGGTCACTTATATAAAAATAAACAATTGTGTTTATTTTTTCAGAATATTCGATATCATAGGTTAGAATATACGATAAATTCATGAATCTAGGACATAAATCATCCAAAGCTGGGTGCTTTTAAGTTATAATATCAAACAAGTGCTCAGAACATACGCAGAGGGCTGTCACAGTCGGCCGCGAGCGTTGCCAAATACGTCACAAGTACTGATACCTAAACTAGCGAGCAGCGCCAACATTTACTATTGAAAATCAGACATAAGTATTTTCAACTATCAATGAATTTTGATTTATTCTCATATTTCATACTCGTTAATATATATGACTTAATACAGTTTGCAACATTTTTAAAGTTTGAACGGTTTGTCGGTGGAAAAATATTATTCTACTCTCCAAATAAGTTTTATTTACTTTTGTGATTGAGAAATGTGCTGTAATATATTACAATATTATTTTCACCTTACATTTAAAAAATTTTGGCAATTGCTATCCATACCTATATTATAAATTCGAAAGTTATTCTGTCTGTCTGTCTGTCTTTTACGCAATCAGGGCCAAACCGCTGATTTAATTGTGATAAAATACTCATATAGAGATACTTGAGGGTCTCGGGATGAACATAGGATACTTTTTTTTCTCATATTTGTAATATTTTCGATAAATACAAATATTAAACTACTTATTAATTTAACATGCAATTTATTCCGCCATGTTAATAACAACCGTCGCTATGCGATCGTTGCTAAGCAACGATTTGCAAAGTTTGTTGTTAGAAAACGTCACCCAAAATGAGCTTGCTTAACGCATCTCTCTATTGAAAACTGAAAATAATTTCATAAATATATTTAATAAATATTCGTATAGGTCAAGCGGGCGTAACCGCGTACTGGTCCACTAGTATATCATATAATTTTATGACAAGTCCATCACACGAAGCGGCCTGAAAAGCATATATTTACATATATTTAAGGCATTCTCAGTAAACACTAGAATATCTCACTCAACTTCCAAACCAACTGCCGTAGGTAAATGGTCTATTAACGAGAGAACTACTATAATATAATAGCTTTTACTTAGAAAACTTTTAGGCACAGTCTTATATGCCTGCTAAATGTTTGCTAAGAGAGTATTCATAATCATTTATTTGATTATTATGTACATAAATTACCCGTTATCGCGACATTATGGCCAAGGTCCCCTTGACTTTTAGTCACAAATATTCGTTTTATGTACTTACTTGCTTTTATAAGAAAATAATTCTGTAATAAAACAATGTTTCACCATAATTTTACACATGTGTAACATTATATCATATATTAAGATATTAGATAATGCTTATTTGAATATGTCGTATGTCTCTTACAAGCCAGCTGTAGCTATTTTTCATCTGGTACGAAAAAATAAATATTCCACTTGTCCTTTGTTTGCCTTATCTGAAAATGGAACAAATAGTTTTCCAATTTTCTTTATTACGTATTTCATTCCAGCGTTAACTATACTCGGAGGCCCTGGGGCACAAGTGTGTAACTTCAACGCGACGGTTGTGAGTTTGATTATCACTCGAGGGAATAAATTATTATTTACTAATATTTTCTATTCTTCGCTCTGGTACCAAGACAAAAGCCCTGTGTTGAGTTCCATCACTCGACACGCAATGTCTCGAAAAATCCAACGAAAAATGAGAAACGGAGTATCCCCGTTCTCCGTGTTTCGTCTACCTACCGTCTACAAAACTAGATATGAAATAACTAAACATATTTCTAGTAAATACGACAATTTTTGTGAAGAAATCAAATGAACACAAAGATTTAAATTGCGGTTTATTAAGTGCAATAGCTGTAAATAACCATATTAAAATAACCAACCAATTAAAATCAATAAATCGAAATAATATTACATAAGAAAAACGAATGAAGCCGCACGTGGCCACTAGTAACTTATAAACTACATTTTAAAACCATAAAATATTTAATTAATTTTGTAGGAACCTTACGATTTTTGTTACTCCGTACTTACCTGTCTGTAGATAAAGCTTTTTCGAGATCCGCTGTAAAGCTAAGATTGCGATACAGTGACTTATTTTGTCCTCCCGACAACTTTAATGCGAGAAGGGTTGCATTCATTCTGCTTACACTGACAGAATGTTCCAGATAACTAAGAGCTGTGGATATATATTACAGATAACATATTAGAAAATGTAGTGTGGGTTAAAATAATGTTTTAAACGTTTATTATTTAATGACAATTATTAATCCTCTAGTTTTTTTAAATAATAGATTTTTTTTAAATGTTTAAGTTGCAAGTAGTAGGTGCATTTAAATAAAAGTCTACTTTATTTTTATATGAAATCTTATGTTGCATATCTATAGCATTATGTTTGACAACAATATTTATCGCGAAACACGAAAATTTACGCTTCAATTAAATTCATAGTACCGTAGTAGTTGATACAACAAAAATATTGTAGAATACTGTGAATATTGATGTTGCACCTTATTTATATATGACATGAAAATCATATAGTTACAAATATAAATAAAATAAATAAATAAAATAAAATAAAATAGCGTTTATGCGCCGACCTTACTTACATACTAAATTACATTTAAATATATCTAGTACTATACTAGATATATATCTATACTAGCATAGTACTAACTAATATTTTGATATTGTCAGGTTGTCCTGAGACATAGGCCTTCTCCAACTTTCTCCAATGGTCTCTTCTGGTTACAAATATAGCTTATACATAATATTTATAGATTTAAATTTCAAAAAAAGCATATTTTCCTGTTTTGTAAAGCCTTTGCTTTGAACGAAAAAACCTTAATAAAATAGCTTGCTAACTTGCTCGAAACGAAGATAGGAATAGGTGAAGGACCAGCTGAAATGGAGTTGCCATTAAACATTAAGTATTTCTAACTATGTTTAAATAATGTATTTGAAGAATAAAATGGTCAATCTTTGTGATTTTTTTGGAAATATTATCCTTATTGTATATAAAGCCTGTCTTAAATTTATCTACCAGTAACCAGCCACATATCGTTATATAAAAGTCATCCTCTTTTACAAAAAAAAAGAACATTTTCAATATATCCTTATGGTAAATCAATTATAAGCCAAATATCCCACATACCAATATAATCCTTATACAATGTTGGACTCATTAAGAAGGGATTATCGTTGACTTTGAGTGATCGAAGCCATTCCGGAGCGATCAGAAAGGACGACGACACCAATCAATTTGTCCGATTTCTCCGTTTTTTTCCAAATATCCGCAATTATCAAAGAATCTTTTGAATTATTCGAATTGAATTGCCAAGCAGGCGGAAAGAAACGTAATTAGTTCGTCCTTTCAAATTCGGATGTCAAATGCAAATTAAAAACAAAAAGATAAGTGGAGCTCCCCAATTTGTAAGCTTCACACGTTATTTGTTGCTCCATCGCTTTTCGTTCTGATCAAAGATTTACAGATCGATGACACTGAATAATGTTTATACAGAAATAATTGTATTTACATAAAAATATTTTTATTGGTTATGTGTCAACATGATTATTGTGGGTTAAATAACCACTTGGAGCTAAAAAATATTTTCATTTCAACACTTTTCGAAGACACAGTGCGGCGTTGAACTCCGCCTTTAACAACAACTTCGGGCAAAATGCGGAGAATCGTGTGTCTTTTACAAAGTTTTCTCTGCCAACCCTGTTGCTACAATATCCAGGGTACAATTGAAACAAGAATACGTATACATATAGATTGTTATAATCAATTCTATCTAACACCCATCCCTAGCGTAGGCTTTTTATTATTCTTCTTTATATAATATTATTACAAATTAGAAGGGGTATAATATAAAAAATAAAATTAAATTTAGAATTTTCTATACCGGAATTAGTTCAAACGTACTCTGAATTAACAATATATCAATCAGTTTAAACCAATAGAAATATAAAGTAACTAAGAATTTAAAAATCTTTCAAGCATAAGAAATAAAACAGAACGAGAACCTACCCGCAAATTAGTTACATGAGTTTATAAGAGTGGGAATGATAGTGGTGGGTATCAATACCGCTACCGCTAACAACATTGTATGTAATATAATAATGTGTTAACAAATTATATAGATGAAATCATTTTTCACAAAAGGCTAAATTAATATTTGAAACATAATAAAATATAACTACAGTAGCTAGGATCGAGTTTCGAGAGGTCTGTAATCTAGTTGGGTAGTAGAACTTAAAGTGTCACAGTAAATAAAGGCACTAGCTCCTTTCTGATGAAAGATCAACACTTTAAAGTTAGGTTTCACGTTCAGCTTACAGAAATAGCTGGCTGGTCTATAATAAAATTAAACAAATATTCATGAATGAACACCATTAATTTATTACTTTGCTTTAGTAACTCACTTTGGTTATTGTAATGTAATTTAGTAAGTATATGTAATTTAATAATTGATAATTTAAGAAAGATGGAGAGAGAGAGAAAATGTGTAGAAATAATAAAAACAGATAAAGAGAAACTGATTCACATATGTCAGAAGAGCTTGAGAGTGAGGTTATGTTAATATTTTCCACTGCTCGCTAGAAACGGTCGGACGAATTCGAAAAGCCAACTCCAGCACTACAGACTTGGGCGACTGACTTCACACCACCTCAGTGTTTCATTACGTCACCTCGTTATTTTGCTTCAATCCTCCATCGTACATAAAAGTTATTAAAACGTAAACGTAATACTTTTAACTCAAAATATCGTAGTAAGCTGACTCTTGTAATTAAATTTATGTTTAATACGTATGTTTTAAATAAAATTAATTAAAATGTTTTACTTTGTCAATGGTATTTCTTTTACATTATGCTAAGAATTAGGAGTGAAGGTAGAGACGACCTCTAGAAACTATAACTTCTGAAAGATTGTCTACATGAAAACTGATCTGAAATGTCACTTTATTTAACAGGGTTCCTCCCAGGATAACTATCTTGTATAGGTGCTATATGCGGGATACACCATGAAGCCCGTAAAAAAAATACAATATCATTTTTATATAATTTAAAAATATACAATACAAATTGTTCTATTGTATATTTTTCAATTACGATTTAATGTATTGCGCTTGTTTCACACGTAAGTGTTCACATTAAGTGAAGTGAAGTTCACAATACAAAATGAAAAATATAACAAATAAATAAATAATAACGGAAGTAAATATATAAATTATCTACTATTATTTATATTTGAATTTGCATTCTTTTGTATATACTTTTAGAATCTCTTCCCTCACCGAAATAGAAGTTCACTAATTGACGCTATGACAATTGCAAAAATAACTCTTCTACAAGCTGAAATATCAGTAATTTTTCAATAAGATTTTTTAATGAAAATCAAAATACATTCGACGCTAGTAATATAACATTATATTTTATATATACATAAATGTATTCAAGTCGTCTGTAACATCATATGTATTCACAATTATGCCAGCCAAATATCACGTACACTTCTACGTATGTACACACTACAGGCTAGGAAGTTAGTACTTCGCTCTGTGTTCTTCAATTTCCGCTTGTCCTAGAGCTCTGAATGTTTCACGACCGTACCAAGGAACCTAATAAGGACCTGATCCGGAACCTTTTTGGTATTCTAGTTAAAAACACTTTTTAATATTTGTTGTTTACATAAAAGTTTAGATGTTAAAACACGAGGGGAGGATTTATTCACCTAAATGTAATTAATAACAGTGTTCATTTATACATACTTTATTCTATGTGCAATATCTTCAAGTAAATAATCAAATAAAAAAAGAGCATTCCAATAACTATTATTAAATTGATGTTATGATATTAAATTGACTATAAATGCGTCAGACTGTGATTTCGATTCGCGGGGGGAAAACGCGGCGTTGAGGTCCGCCATTCTACTCGCATTGTCTTCAGAATTCGACGTAAAGTGTAGAGCAGAGTGTAGAGATACAGTGAGAAGCTGAAAAAAAAAAATTAATGATTATTAAATTCTTGTAAAAAAATCTATCTAACAATGCAGTTCAAATTGTATAGTTATGGACTGAGCAGCATCAGTAAATAGTTCAAGTCGTGAAATAAAAACGGCAGATGTAAAGTCTTAACGAGGAAATAGTAGTCGTAAATCACGGGAAATTCTTTCTTATTGAATTTCCTTTTGTCGACGGAAGTTTAAGCTTACTTTTTGTACTGAGACTCGGGAGTGGACTTGTATAATTCGTCATAATATTCTACATTGCATTGCTTATGAAGAACAAAACATAATTGTTTATAATATAATAAAAATTAAAATGGCGTATTTTAATACAAAAAAAAAATCTATTATATTTGAGCGTAAGAGCTAAAAGAACACACAATCTAGTTGGTAACAAAAAAAGTGGAAAGAACAAACAAAAATTATACAATATCAAAAGAATTCCATGGTTATACTATTCTATCATCTCGTGGACTCGCTGTTAAGGAATTTGACATAAAAAATTTACAGTGCAAAAAAGGAAAACAAAGCAAAATTTACGCAGAAATAATGATAAAAAACTATTAAAAACTGAATAATTAAATTTGTGAACTTTTAATATGTTATATTATACTTTCAGTTAACCTACAATCAAAGAGGTACGGAACCTAGGTATCCGTCTCTGACTCGCACTTGAATGCTTTTTTTTATAATATGCCATAAAGAAACCAGCATGAACCAATAGGAAAATGAATAAAAAAATAGGACTATCTTAGTACAAAGTAGTAGTAGTAGCCTCAGTTAGAATATACTCGAACACAAGGGAATGGCCTAGGAACGGTTCGGCAACGTCAATATTGAACCAGCGCTGGTCCTGTTTGTGAGAGGAATAAATTGCGACCAGAAATTGTTCGCGTCGGGCGAATAATTTTCTTAACTGTCTTTTTCTTTGAAAACGATGCGCTGCTAACTTTTTGTGATCTTTGTATGACAAAAAGTTTCGCTTGAACATAACAGATTAATGTAAAAACAATTTATTTAAATGATATTCAGTTAAATATATAAAGATAATACAGGAGACCAGTCGTGGTGCCTGTATGGTCATTTATTTTTTTTATTTTGTGGCCTGGTTGTGGAGACAAAGTGCGGCGTTGACTTCCACCATTTAACCCGCAATGCCTCCAAGATTCAGCGGAAAGTGAAATACCCTGCTATTTGCGGGATAGTGTGAAATTTTCAATACTTAATTGGACAAATACACGTAATAATTACTTGTATTTAGAGAAACAGACCAGTGAGATATTATTTAAATTAATATAATTTGGTGGAAGTTGTTAAAGATACAAGTACATGTATATTACATTTAATGGCGAGATCCAGTTGCTCAATCGATTTGCAAGAAAAAAATAATAAAATTAACGAAGAGTTTTACTCAGACAAATCCAGAACTGACCGCTAGTTTTAGCATTAATTTATAAGTACAGATTTAGTAATAAATATTTTATGTAATCCCCACATACATCTTCTAATTGTAAATTTGTCTAGACGAAGTTTTTAATCTAAGAGTGGATGAAAAATGTTAGACCATCATTTAGAAAAACCAATCGAGCTCGCTTCCAATTAATTTATCTTCAGAAACCGCAATTCACTACAATCTGCCAAGAGGGAATACTTCAGATAAGAGGAGATAGCTCATTGTATACCCATTCTACATACATATATATACCTACATATATTATATATACCTTGTTGGATATATATTTAATATTTATAGTAAAATATGTACCAACTTAACAAGATTGTGGGTTCGATTCGAGTCCGCCACTCGACACGCAAGGCTTTGAGAATTCGGCGGCAAGTGGGGAGCGGAGTATTAACACTTCTCTCTCTCTCTCTGCTTATTCTGTTACATACGGGATAGAGCGTAAGCTGAAAAAAAACCTACTATTTTTGCAATTATATAAAAAATATACTTTATTAAAACTATAATCGTTTAAACATCATCTACGTTTTTATATTGTCGTATGTAAATAGTCGTAAAAACACAAATGTTCCTAGCGATATCCTATCATTGCATTCGTAGTATCGTAAAGGCAGAGTAGACTGGGGTGCAAGCAACCCCAGGTTTTAGGGACATACAAAATTATTTTGAAATTTAATATTTTTTTACAATATCGAAATTGTAGGGATACACCGTGAATGAACGAAGATTAAATAATTATTTTCATTTCCTCGTTATGATTATAAGACAAAACGCAGCATTAAATCCCACCAGTTAACAAGCTAGGTATCGGAAATTGGGAGAAAAGTGGAAAACAGAGTGGCTTAACACTTAAGTTCGTTTAGCCTACCGTACTATATGCGGGATAAAGCGTGAAAGTATAAAAAAATTACAATTCCATTGCATATTGTACATGATATAAATAATTACATAGGTTGCTAAAATTTTATCACTATAATATTTCTGTCTGTCTAGACGAAGCCTCTCGTTGTTTTATTGTCCAGTCTGAAGATTGAAAGATCTTGATATGTTAATAATATACATAAAGGAGCAATAACTTTACTTGTAAACTCTAAATTTTTGAATTTGAAGCCAAAAGTAAAGGCGTTTAAAATTCGTAGCAATGCTACTCGTATATCTACCATTTTATATTATTATAGACCTTACTATAGAAATGTAGTATAGAAATGGCATCGACCTTATATATCTTCTTCTAACAGTATATTTAATAGAAAAAATTTAAAAAAAACACTATTCATTAATCAAAATATTACAAACTATTTATTAGATACTGGCCATATTGTCAGGAGGGCCGACAACCGATGAGGAAGAAAGGTCCTCGAATGGCGACCCCGTCTCGGCAAAAGGAGCACAGGCCGCTCTCCAACCAGGTGGACCGACGACCTTAAGAAGACAGCGGGATTCCGCTGGATTCAAAGGGCGCAGGACCGGACGGAGTGGCGAGAATTAGGGGAGGCCTATGTCCAGCAGTGGACGTTGAAAGGCTGATGGATGGTTGGATGGATTAGATACTATCACAACATACGAGTAGACAACTCACAATTTCCCATAAGCCCACTTTGGTGATAATGACAGTCAATCTTGCTTGTTATATTTTACTTAATCCCAATAATAAATAATTATATTTTAAGATTAATTAATTATTATTAATTAATATCACAAATATGATACTTTGTGAGGATGGATGTTTTTTTCACTTTCATAAAACAATAAGCATAAACGAAACAAACCACGTTAAAAAAAAATATCTTATTAATTTAATTTTTATATAATAATTTTAAAAAATAAACAGAGAAATACATACTATACTA
>JAKRZM010000235.1:0-43346 GCA_036379175.1 Heliconius cydno galanthus
GGTTATGTTTAAGAAATTATTTGCTTGTACTACGAAACTCTATAAATGCTAATAATGTTTTATGAAAATATTTCACAAGAGTTACAACAGACCTTATTGTATAGATATAGTATGCAAAACTAGTTGTAGAATATTTCTTTAAACATATAGTTATATGTTGCATTTTTATAAAAGAAATAACATGTTCATAGCCACTTATATAAATACAGAACGAACTGAGTATTGATTCTTCAATCAACGGTAGTTTTCCCAGTAGCTTATAGGAAATTCATGATAAAGTATAAGGAAACGATAACTCGACAGATCTGGAAACTTAAATGGAACATACGAGAGAGATTGAATATTTAGTCTACCACCACTCCACCATCACCCTTCTTTGATCAGATTCCATTTGACATAATTATATATTTATTCAATTTAGTAAAGTGATAGATAGATAGATAGATAACAAAATAGTCGTGTTTTACTTTTTAAAAAAATATATCTTATGCGTGTTTATTATATAACACTTTTAATCAAAAAAATCAGCTTCACGCTGTATCCCGCACACAGCAGGGTATGCAAGAGGAACCTAGTGTTAAGACACTCTGGAGGACGTATTCTGGAGGCATTGCGTGCTGAGTGGCGAAACTCAACGCCGAGCTTTGCCTTGACACCAGAGCGAAAAATGGAAATATAAATTTAAATAAACATTTCATCTCCTCGAGTGGGGATCGAACCCACAACCAGTCGGTTTTACAATCACACTTTGTGCCTCTGCGCCACTACTGGCCTCAAAACTCTTATTGGAAATCAAATACTTCGAAATGATCTAGATACCCTAGGGATGTTTCCTATACCATTTAAATCTACGTACATAGGTAGGTTGGCATCTATTCTTGGATGTCTATTTCTAATGTCATAAAGTGATTTGACTTTATAACTGAATGTCATGACTTTAAGTTGTCTCTTTACTGCTATATACGGAATACAATATGAAGCTGAAAAAAGGGGTTTTTTATATACCAACATAATTTTTTTCCTGATTTAGAACTTTACTCAGAAGCGGAAGTTACAAAATTAGCTTTCTTATCTGTAAATATAAATAAAATTTAAGTATATTTCTTTAATGTCAAAATAACCATGTTTTTCCAAATGTTATTTTTACAAAATACTAATAAATTTAAATTTAAAATGTTTCTATCTTCCTGTTTGTTCAAATTTGAAGCAGACGAATCCACACAGGGGCTGTTACTAGTTTTCAAATAAATGAGTCGTAGATGTCTATAAAAAAACAAATTAGATTTAAAAATGACTTAAAATATATGTCACTTCAGTAATAAACCACATTTAACAGATTTAAATCTGGTCTACATAGCGGTAATGCGAATGCGGGTCTGAACTCCATTTGTGATGTTATCTTTTATATGTATTTAGGACAAAGGAATGTTTTGTTAATTCGCCTGAATAGAGGAGAGTTTCAATTCTCGTATGTTACCTATGTAAAACTCTAATATTAAACTAAAGTCAAATAATAAGCTGGTATAATGTTAAAATTATGGTTTGAAATAATATATCTATATATATAAAAGGACTTGTCCTCACTGACTGAGGTAAGACGCGCGCACAGCCGTAACCGCTGTGCGTAGAAACGTGGAATTTGGACAGATGTTTACTTTCGTAATCTGGACATCCACTAAAAAGGGATTTTGAAAAATTTTAACCTTAAAGGGGTGAAATAGAGGTTGAAAGTTTGTATGGTTTTTTTTTAAATCGCTACCGATTTTTATAAAATTTGAAATTCACACTCTTAAACAGATTTAATTGTACACGTGTTTCGTGGTTTTTTAGAATACTTCCTAAGGGTGCAAATAAGGGGTTGAAAATTTGTATGGAAAAATCATTAAATCGCCACCAATTTTTATAAAATTTGAAATTTAAACTCATAAAAATATTTCATTGAACACAAATTCATGGTATATTAGAATTTATCCCTAAGAGAGCAAATAAGCAGGCGAAGCTGCGCGCGTCCGCTAGTATTATTATATTAAGTGTAACATGGGCACTATAAATAATAAAAAGTCATTAAGTCACCGCAAAGAGAGAACACGTCTGTCTATAGACGCGGTGGTAGTAGGTTCAATCAAATCTAAAACTTAAACAATGCTAGTGCTGAAATTCACGATTCGACCCGCAATGTCTCTATTAATTTTGTCCAATAACAGAAATGTCTTAATACAAGGTTCATTCTGTCTACCCTGCTATAGGGAATATAGCAGAAAATAAAAATATTCAATATCGATAATAAACGTAGAGCATTTCATTGTATTTTAATTATTCCGAAAGCTCATTAACTTTTGTTTGAATATAATCGTCAAATAGAAACAAAGAGAACTGATATAGTTCAATACTCAGGCTTTTTTTATTCGCATATTTCATAAAAAAAACCAATATAATGCTGTATAAATTGTTGTGATTCAATATTACAATTTAGACATTTAAGACATAAAACTAGCTCAGGCGATATGACAAATAATATATCTTATTAGATTTTTTTATCATCATAACTACATTGAAGAATAACCAGAACGCGGCGGTCGTGGATTCGATGCCCACTCGAGGCAATGAATTATTATTTATTAATATTTTTATTAATATTTTCATTTCTTCGCTCTGGTAACAAGGCAAAGCGCGGTGTTAGGTTCTGACAATTTGATGGAAAGTGGGAAACGGAGTAATTTAACACTAAGTTTCCTCTGCCTACCCTGTATGATGACAAAGACCTGCGTGATGACGTGGTAGCAATATTTCCAAGAGCATTTAATTAAAATTCATGAAAATTAAATAGAAGCAGAACATATCACCGTCGCCAGTTTTAACCTTATAGCAAATTCTAATTAAAAGTGAAGAGAGCCTTTTGAGCATAAGAGATGCTCTTATGGCGTCTTGTATACCTATCTACTGAAAACTTTTTCTTATTTTATCATATTTTCAAATATAAATTTCAATTTTGTGAATTCAATATTTGTTTATTTTTTTGTCAAAAGTAATAAGCATAGTTAAAGCCAGTCGTGGGCCAGAGGCACAAATGTGTGACTTGAAGCGCGACTGGTTGTAAGTTCGATCCCCACTCGAGGAAATTAAACGTTAATTTAAATGTATATTCATTTCTTTGCTTTGGTGACGCACTCAATACGCAATGCCTCCTAAATTCAGAGGAAACTGTTGTGCTATGCAAACCAAGAAATTAAAAAATCTAACTAATCTACTACCACTCGAATAAGCGAAGAAAATCGAAAAAAAAAATGAATTAATAATAAAAAGCAAATAACCACATAAAAATTAACACTATATGGAATATGTATGGAAATTTGCAAAACCGTCAAAATCGTCTGTCCGTTCGGGTCGGTCTTTTCGTAACTAAGCCCCGGCACCGTGCGGCTCGTAGGCAATGTAGACTAACCTAGCCTTTAAATCAATGATATCTCCTAAAATATTTACTGTAATTATATGCAATAAAGTATAATTTCAATCTAGAAGAAATGCTAAAGTTGACTCTTATATTTATTCATCATTGAAAGCTTATAGCTTATAGCTCGTGTCATAGAATTAAACAATTTTTATAAATTATACTTTCCTTTGACCTACAATCCTGAAATAAAATATGGAAGCAGACTTCTGTAAGAAAAGGAAGTTATCAATTCGACTGTATTTTTTTTATAATATAATATTTATTCTGATTTTTTTTTTTTAAAAGGCACACTTATAAATTTTAACTAATAAAATTGACATTTATAGTTTGGCTTAACGAATAGCTCTTGAGTTTGCACTTTCTGCTGGAGACCACTTAAACTATATGTAAAGGACGCACGACCTGGCACCAGACCAAGTGGAGCGCAACACTTTGGAGAAAGCTTGCCAAATAGTATGTAGGAATAATAAGAACCTTTTATAAGTTATATTTATGTTGTTAAAGTTCATTCATAAAAACTTATGAAGTTTAGTTCCATAAACGAAATCACTTATTTCACATATCTTCCACGAAAATATTATCCTTTTATATCTTATATATTCCACGTTTGTCTAAGCAGGTGATGTAAGGATTCCATCATAAATTTCTTTCTCTCCGTTTAACTCGATTCTCTGAATATGTTGAATGACAACAGCCAACGCAGCATTTTGCATCATCTACGAATACGATATGATTGACTTAATTTACTTGATATTAGATATCTCGAATAGTTTTTATAGATAAAAAAATTACCTAAATAGTTAGAAAATGCTTTAATTATGATATTTCATACTGAAGTTTTAACTTATGAATTATTCTGTATTCTCCAAGACCAATTCCTTATAAAACACTAAATAATTATTTTTATATTATGATTGGGATCTGGTTGCCAGAAAAAAGACTATTTTTCAGCTTCTATTTTTCTGCTTGTAGCTGGGTAAGCAGAAAAGATATTTTATAAAGTTCTAGCAGAATAATATATAAATAAAAAAGGTTAAAGGACACAGTAGATTTAAACGTAAAGTAGCTTCTTATATTTATGAAAGAAATCATTATGAAGTTTAATCTAACTTTGAAATGGCATTTAAAGTTCAAACTCTGCCTCCACTAGAACTACGGATAGAGGATTAGTGAGGTTGCAGAGACTGAACTGTACTTTGTAGAGATTAATCTTGACAGGGTTTCTAATTACCATGTCCAAGTTAGATAACAATAACAGCCTTACTCGTGCATTGTTTGAATTATTGGTACAAAATTTTGAAAAATCTATTGATCTTATATTGGCAAAAAATCAAAATTCACCAGCAATAATTTTCTTCAATTGGATTTGAAAAAAAAAAAATGAGAAAACAAATCAAAACTCGTAGATAACGAATAGCACTTCTGTTAAGTACAAAAAAGTATACATAGATACTATTTTAGTAATGAAATTTAATGTAACTTTCTATCAAATTAGATTTTATTTAGATTTAAATATTATACATATGAATAAAATTCTAATCTTTTTAAAAAGATGAGAATAACTGGATTTCTATATGTGTATATAGTAACTATAGTAAAAGCGTTACACAATGTCGCTAAACAACGTCCAGCTGAATAAGTAAGCTATTTAAGCTTAAATTGTTTGCAAAGCAATCAATTCCTGAGATGAAATTTAGTAAATCTCATGAACTTATCGACTGAAACTGTAAACATTTGTGAGAAAATTGTTAAAATAGCGATTGGTATAAAATACATATAACTGTGGCCAGTCGTGGCGCAGAGGCCCAAAGTGTGACTGTAAACGTGACTGATTGTGGATTTGCTTCCCATTTGAGGCAATGAAATATTTATTTAAATTTATATTTTCATTTCTCCGCTATTGAGTGGTGTTTAATTCCGCCACACAACACGCAATTCCCTCAGAATTCGGTAGAAAATGGCTAACAGAATATCTTAACTCTAGGTTCCCTCTGCCTTCCCTTCTGTGTACGAGATATGGTGGAAGCTGATTTAATAGATATCATAACAAACATTTGTGTATACAAAACTAGTATGTTGTTAAATAAGACTAGACGTGTTTTTCCGTGCGGTTTTTGAATAGAAATGAAGAAAGCCCCTCTCGGTGTTCTATTATGTTGGGACGTTCCACAGGCACTCAACAGAGGAGAATACTCAAAACGCTTTTTTATAGTGACAGTTTGTTGTTCCAAAGCCAACCAAAGCATAATCTTAAAAATACATATCTCAAGAGGTAGGATATGGAAGATGTAATCTTACCGATTTAGAACAATTCAATTCAAAATATTCTTTATTCAAATAGCATAAGCATAAGCAAAAAGCTACCACCGGTTCGGAAGGCAGTTCTGCTGAGAAGAGCCGGCAAGAAACTCAACAGTTGCTCTTTTCAAAATCAATGGTACAATCTATTACATTAGCTGGCAGCTATCCTGCATTACATTCAATAGACATTAATTCCATACATGCTTATCCTCTAAATATTCTTGAACAGTGTAATACGCTTTACTTGTTAGAATTTTTTTTACAAATACTTTAAATTTTGAAAGTCACAAACTTAGAATACAATCAATTTCATAAATACAAGTCTTTGATTGTTTCGATTTTAGTTAATAAGATAAATTCGTAATCGATATTTATTATTTTAGCCTCTTTTTCATATTTGTAAATTATATGTAGATCAATGACATTTGAATAATAATAATAAAAAAACCATAAACAAGTCAACGATCCTTTAATATCTACTGAGTCTCGACGGAAACACAAATGTATAGAACATTTAGGGGAAAAAAATAATATAATGGGGTCTTTGACCGAACTATAAATTTAATCTTAATTAAAATATATATGTTTCACTTTTATTAAAATATATATTTTAATATTTAAAACTTAGTCTAGACTAGAAGGCTTGAAGCTTTTCGACATAAAACTTTTTTTAATAATATGTTTGTAATTTTTTCATACATTTTATACCATCATAAGGAGTTTACTTTTTAATTTTTCTGCAACAGGGACAAAATTAGTAAATAGTACTGGTAATAAATGGTTGGATTGGTCATTTCTGTTAAACAGATGGAAGGACGATCTACGAAAAGGATGGAGAAGGTTAACTTGGAACAGAGAACAGTGGAATAGGGTGGGGGAGGCCTATGTCGAGGGACAACCTGACCAAAAAATTGGCTGCTAGAATAAATTACTTTTAAAATGTTTTTAATTTTTAAGTCTTTTAAATTTTTATTGTATGGTTTATACTGAAATGGTCAGCGAATAAAGGTTTATTTTATTTATTTTTATTTTATTTATTAAACATAAATAGTATAAGCGACTCTACATAAAGCTATTGAGTGTGGGCAACGTTTCTTCAAATTGAGGTTTTAAAACCTTAAATATATTGATAATTGAATGTCACACAAGAATGTAATGCTTATATCGATATATTTTTCACTTCTATTTCATCACCTCAGGGCCACAGAAGGAGGTCTGGCGCCTGGTGGCGATGACATGCCGGTAGGAGGCCCGAAAACCCCACAACAGATCGCTGCCCAGCGTCGCTTGCAGCAGACACAGGCGCAAGTGGATGAGGTAATATATTCTTGTTTTTAAGTAATAAATACAGTATTTAGCTTTTCATTTAGGTACTTGCCTCTTAAAAATTTAAACTTAGCTTATGAAATTATCATATCAATGAAAATACAAATATTAGGTAAATTATAATATAAAGCCTTAGAAAAAATAAATGATAATTATTTTTTTATGAAAGTATCAAATTATCTTTATTCGAAATTGTTTTTAAATAAAATATTATAATATCGGATTCGCTTTGAATATTTTCAGAATGTTTTTTTCTTCTCTTCCCCAGGTGGTTGATATAATGAAAACAAACGTAGAGAAGGTACTAGAGAGAGATCAAAAGCTGTCAGAGCTCGATGATAGGGCAGGTAGGGTGGTTTAATAACGTTTTTTATATTATTAAATTGGTGCGATTGTAAACGCGACAGATTGTGGGTTCGATTACCACTCGAGGAAATGAAATATTAAATATTTTCATAACCTCGC
Source organism: Heliconius cydno galanthus (assembly GCA_036379175.1). NCBI lineage: Eukaryota > Metazoa > Arthropoda > Insecta > Lepidoptera > Nymphalidae > Heliconius > Heliconius cydno. The sequence continues at coordinate 7,544 of JAKRZM010000235.1, forward strand.
TCTGGTAACGGGGCAAAGCACAGTTTTAATACCAGCGGTGGAAAATGGGGAAAGTATCTTAGGGAACATGGATCCCCCTACTTAGTCCAACGTGTGTGGTATATACTGTGAAACTAAAAAAAACCTACAATATATATAAAAGTATATTTTTGGTAAGAAATAGCTGTATGATTACTTTTTTTTCAGATGCTTTGCAGCAGGGCGCGTCACAATTCGAGCAGCAGGCAGGGAAACTGAAAAGCAAATTCTGGTTGCAGAACTTAAAGGTGACTTGATATTTAATAATTTTATTATATTACAAGTATTTTTGTTTTGTTTCATTCAAAATTGTTAGATTCGTCTATCGTCTAGCGTCTTACGCCGTTTACGTAAATAAGCTTAAAGCTTTGTTTGTGATAAGCTAATTTTGGGTGACGTTTTCTAACAACAAACTTTGCAAATCGTTACTTAGCAACGACGGTTGTTAACATGGCGGAATAAATTGCATGTCAAATTAATAAATATTTTAATATATTGGTATATATCGATAATAATACACATATGAGAAAAAAAAGTATCCTATGTTCATCCCGGGACCCTCAAGTATCTCTATATGAGTATTTTATTACAATGAAATTATCGGTTTGGCCCTGATTGCGTAAAAGACAGACAGACAGACAGACAGAGTTACTTTCGAATTTATAATATAGGTATGGATATGTCACCTGGGACCTGCAATAAAACAATTTAAATAGATTTTCTGAATTTCATACTTCTATATTATTCTTTTTCTTTTACAGATGATGATAATCGCAGCAGTCATTGGAATTATTATTTTAGCTTTAATTATTGGTAAGTTCCACCACTAGCCGCTATACGCACATAGAGCATGTCGCTCTCAAGTTTATTTTATTACATAATAAGTTTTTAGACTAATCATGCCATATTTTTTTCTCACATTTTCAGCCAACTTTGTGTGAACAAGTTTCGGTAACCGCAGTTTAATTTAGAAGTTACTTATTATAATATATAAATAGTAATATAACGTATGTTGTTATTTTGTTATTACTATTTTATATTTAACCCTATTTTTGGTAAGTTGGCAGTGTCATTGTTGGTGGAAGCTGATGTGGATTAACTTGGCAAAAGTTTGGCAAGACTTGGCAAAAATAAATATACTTAATAATAAAAATAAAATTGTAAAATTAATTGTCACTAATGCCAAATTATTCTGGCCATGCAGACCTATGAGTAATTAAGACATCTTTGCAATTAAAATGATATTTCTGCAGAAATTCTATAGAAATAAAGTATTGCATTTTTGTCTTAATTATTATCTTGTGTATGAGTTCTAAGTGTTCGCTTTATCTGTTCTACTGTTCCTTCGTATATTCGTTCGTCTCTGAAGTTTCATGCCGTCTTCTATATCTTTAATCATAGCTGATACTACATTACGTTTTCATTGACAACTTAATTAATGTTTTCAATATTATATACAATAAAAATAATTAAAATTTTTCATTTTATATTTGAAAAGCTGTCAATGAAAACAACCCCACAAACTAACCTAAGCTTATTTTGTTATTGTGATATCTTGTGTCTAATATTGCTGTTATAACTAGCCATGTGTACTAAAAATAATCAATTGTCCCCTAAAAATTATAATATTTTTCATAATAATAATAATATTCTGTCTTCCAAGAATGNTATCGATTCACACCGATAACAATCGATTCAGTTTTTCGATTTTAAAAAATTAAAGCTCCTTAAACTAAATGTCATTGTTACATTACATAGATTATTAATTGGCATCCGAATATTTCACAATTAGAAAAAATCTCATATCTCCATTTTGTCTTTTTATAATACTAAATATCCTACGTCTAAACAGACAAATTAAATCTCCATATGTTTATTTCAGGTGAATTATTTTTTATACTAACAACTTTTATAATATTTTCTAGGTCTGTAAACACCGTAATGGAGGAAAGAGGCCAAGGTATGTATAGAGGCTGTGCTAATTATAACTGCACCTAATATAAAAATATATAAATATATCTAAGTTTCTTATATTTTCTTATTAAAAAAAAATAAAAAATTGTTGTTATTGAGGCCGTCGTAGCGCAAGGGCACAAGGGTATGAGTGTAACGCGAAGGTTGTGGGCTCGAGCCCCACTGGAGGGATAATTATGTTTTATTTATATTTTCATATCTTCGCTGTCACCAAAGCAAAAGCTCGGCGTTAAGTTGGGGAATTCAGTATTTTAACATTAGGTTCCCTTCTATGTGCGGGATACAGCGTGAAGCTGAATTTGATTTGATTTCTTATATTTTCAGGTACCTATTTCAACAACAAGTCTCTCCCAGCAATTTCAACAGAATAAATAGTTCGTTTAATTATATTAGTCTCGTTGAGCGTTCAGAATTGATAATCCATATCTTCAGCGTGTATTTTATTATAGATTCTCCTATATTTACAAATTTTCTAAATCACTCGTCCTGTACCGACTCCTTTAGTCACTATCAGCTAAATTAGAGTATTTTTAGAAGATCTTTCTTTGTTAAAATATTTACCTTGTGAAATCGTAATGACATATTATATCGCTATTTGCTATAAATATTATAGATACCTAAGGCTTATCGAAAAATATACCATATCTTGTAATTTTAAATTGTGTTCAGAAATAAGACGGATTTAATCTTCTTTTTTTTTTCTTAAATTTGGACCAAGTTTCTCAAGTGGAACTGTTAGTAAACGCATTTATTTTTATACTTCATATATTTCTTATTCTGTCGTCTTTGTAGGGATTGTGACGTCACACCGTTTCAAATTATTGTTTTTGGGTTAACAGGTTTTTTAGATAATATATATTAAAAATATATACGGTGTGACATTCCCCGTGTGACGCCAGCTTTATAGTCGAACTTTGATACCCTTTATGAATTATTTGTTATGCTTACAATATTTTTATAAACACTTTTTAGATGTTGAATAGGTACATAGGTTGTTTGTAATGGTCCATTCCAAGTATAGGCATTTTTTAAATTATATATGGTACAGTACAGTCAACAAGTCTTGGCCGCTGACGTAAGGTTTTCTGAGCATATGCGCATTGTTCATTCGGCCAGAAAATATTTAAAAAATAAGAAAAATCCTAAAATCTACGCAGCCGTCTACATCTAGTAGCCAAAACTTATTGGCCGTACTGTAAAATCTTTTTTTTTTTTTAAACGATCTAGTCATTAATGGAATAAATGTAGATTTAGTAGTCATCTGTCTATGCTAATCATCATTATAAACGAACATATTATTATTCGTTATTGTTATACTTATAGGGAAATGTTAATAAAATATTATAATCCGATATTTATCTTTTCTGTGTGTAAATTGTACGTAGCTTGTACTAGTTAATTGTAAAACATATTATAGCACGTTTCAATGTTTAATTTAAATTACTAATTATATTTTAAGAGAGAAATAATATAAATTGTGTTTAAACTCACATGTTTTGTTTTAATACTGCTTTTAATTAAATATTTATTTAATATTGTAATTAAACATAATACCTCGACTTTCCATTTCCAAGTAAATCCTATATTTAAAAAAATTGTTTTTTTTCGTAATAGTATATTGTTTGTATAAATTATATCGAATTGAGTCGAAAATACCAAAATTTAGTCAAAATATGTCTAACGTGGGTATATTTAAAAGATTTATTTCAGACTTATTGACTATAACAATGGTAAGCTACGAAAGTTGCTAGAGTTATAAATAGAAATAGTGGATAAGTCCAGAAATATTGTGGCATATTAGAATTTTACGTTATAGTCGTATAAATGCACTATGATATTGTTGATTCTTATTATAGGTGTTTTATCGAATTTTAGTAAAAATATAACGTGGGTATAGATATAAATTAAACTTAACCATATGCCTCTGTTTTTTAACTGGTAAGGCTTAAAATTGTTGAGTGTGAATCGATGAAACTTTTCTAAAAAAAAAAATAATAAAAAAGTATTTTAATTGGCTTTTGTTTTTATAAGAAAAATATCTATATTAGGATATAAAAATCTTCTGCCTAAATTTTTAATTTTAGTACAAAACATTGGTTTTAAAAGTGTTCATTTAAATTCTATTTAGGCGTTTCAAAGTTCTTACCATTCAAAAATGGAGGCCTCAATTCACTGTAAGGTAAATAAAAACACACCACATGTCTTTAATTAGACATGACATAGCATAACTAGGTAAAGGGGAAAAGTTTTAATTTATTTTGAAATTATTTATTTTATAATGATAATTTAAAACAAAGTACAAAACATAATATATTTACAAAACAATACGTTAAATTATATAGTAAAATATAATTATATATTTAACCATATTTATCTACTTATTGAGGGCTAAAGATTTTCTGTTTTCTTTATATTTACAGTAAAAACTTTTACAAACAATTATATAAAATAAAAGTTGTTATGTAAGATATATTTTATGTTTTTTTATTTAGGACCATAGATTATATAATTATCAAATAGTAAAGGGTATGTCATATCAATTTTTGAGAAAAAATTATCTGTGCGCTGTAAATCTTTAGCTTTCGACACTTCACATTCCTAATAGTGCTATAAAACTAATGAAACAATTATTATTTAATTAGTAGATATAAAATGAAAAATAATTAATACTTTTCGCCTTTACTGCCCTAAACTTAATATAATAGGTACGTACATATAATTATTATGCTTACTTTAAGATCTTAATACATTGAAAATATCTATATATCTATTATTTAATTTTTAAAAAATGTATATAATGTTTTAATATTTTTTTTATATAAATTCGGTTATATGTATGTACTTAAAAATATATACAAAATTAATTGGATTTTTTTAAATTTAAATGCTAGCTTCTGTTATTATTTTTAAATGACATTATAAAACGAGTGTAGTGTATAAATGTTTTGGCTAATATATTATAGTTAAGCAGCTTAATTTATTTAAATATGTTATTATTGTAATTATAAGAAATTCACTTTACGTTTAATTATTACAATTACATAAAATATTTTGTTCAGATTGAAAATATATTAATTGAATAGCGTGTCATCAACAAGTTATAATGTTCATAGTGTCATTTACCCATTCATGTATCATTAAAACTATTTAAAGTAGTATCATATAAGGTGCGTTAGGGTAAGATTGCTATTAGTGATTCAAGACCGTATTGTTAAAATTACCAACTAATTAAGTATAATTTTTTAATGTTGGCCACACTGACAGCAAAGGTATTTCGTGCCGATTTGTATTTGAGTGTTACTAACATTAAAAAAATTACGCATATTAGCCGACAATTTTATCTATACCGTCTTGACGCCATTGCAATCTTACCTACTCCAATATAGAATAGGTATCTACTATAAAACGTTTTAATGATACATTCGATTAAATTAACATTCGATATATAATGTGTGTTTAGATTTTATAGGCTGTAGCTGTTGTATTTGAAAATTCTACTTATTTAAGTGTTGTATAAAAATATGACTATTTATAATTAGGTATTGTCACATAAAACCGCAAAGGCAGAGGTAAACCATTCAAATATAACCCATTGTATGTTACAGTCACAAACATAATCACTGTAATCTCATTTTAAAACTATAGAACTAATGATGTAATTCTATATGTACCGATAGTATTAATTATTGTAACTATTGCTTCAACAAATAAAAGCAACTTAAACTAAAATAATATTGTTTTTCATTTTTACTTTATTCTTGGGCAGTTGTAGTGTTGATGGTGAAAACCTAATAAAAGTCTACTTATAGTTACCATTGAGCTTAATCAACACCATTTTTTAAATTTAGATTATATATAGTGGAAGCACAAATGGTAAGTCAATCACAGACGTGTATTACATAGCAGAACACGGTAAATACAAATATGGAAAAACTTCGACTGTTGATCTCAAATGTGTAGTCGGCAATTGGGTAGAATCATACCGACAACTCCGTTCCGAACTTGTCCACGACGGCGACAGCTTTAATATTTATAAAAAAATTTAATCAGCTTCAAGTTCCTTCTTCCATCCTTACAATTGTAGCTTGTAGCCAAAACTTTTATGTATTCTAAATAGTTATATTGAATATACTAAATAAATAGTATAGTTATTTAAGGTTTTTAATAAAAACAGCATTACATACTGATTGCGGTTTGTCTGCTTTTTTTGTAAATTAAATATAAACTGATTTAATAAATATGATAAAGCTACCAACTAAGTAGTTATTTATAAATGTTTTTGAACGACACCTGTTATTGTCAACACCGGCTGATTATGAAGTGTCAACGTTACATACGTCAAAGGCGAGGGCTAAAATATGTAAACGCAGCAAGTAATTCGAAATATACATATTTTAATTTCATATATTTAGCTAATTGAGACTATATTCTTAAATTTAAATATATCAAAAGCATTTTGTGATTTTTTTTTAAAAAGTGGCCTATTATTTTTGTTAAAACTTCATTACGAATAAGCACAATATAAATATTGCACAATATTGTAAGTAGATCTACAGCTTTTTTAATATATTGCAAGATATATTTTTATATTCACACGTTAAAACTTTATATTATTGTGATAATAATGTAAAAATATATACATATAAATTGATTTTGCAATATTTTTAGATCTTTATCAGCAATGTTAGAATTACCAAGAATAACCAGAGCTCTCAGAGCTCACACACAACTAGATAAGCCTCGCTGTCTAAAACCTTCAGCTGATATAAACAAACTATTAATGATATTACCAAAAAACACCCAGAGGTAAGGAAACAAGGTTTTTGGTATTTAATTGTTTTAAAATGTTTCTGCCAAATAATCTTTTATAAAATTTATATTTGCAGCTTCAAATCTTTTACTGATATATACAGTTACATAAAGAACCATGAACCTTCATCAGTTATTCTTCTGCTTGATCAATTAAAGGATGCTTGTAAACTTCTAACTGGTGATGTAACAAATGATATTTTAGAGGATGCAGCTGTACTTACATTGAGAATGTTTTTAGACCAAGAGCTAGTAATGTTGAAACATTTGTCTCAATTAAGACAAATGTTCGGCACTGTTTTATCAAGCACTGCGAATAAAATTTGTGAGGTGATACATTATTTCTGTACTGAATAAACTGATACATACACTTGCCTACATCATTTTTGGATGAGTAACTTAATAGGTCTATATACTACACAAGCTAAACTTGTGAATTTATATGTATTTATTTTGCTGAACGATACTAATTAGCTAATTAAAATTTTAAAATGTTTTAGATTTGATCCTCAATTTTGTGAAATAATTTTTCAAAGTGAGGAATGAAATCCATTTTTTTTATTTAATCTGGTATCCAAAAGTATTAAGTTCTGCCTAAAAAATTCTGGAATATGGAAGAATAGTTAAACTTAACATTAAGTTCACTCCATCTTTGCTATGCATAAAAAACCTGAAGTTGAAAACAGACTACATATATTTATTACTCTTTCCAAATCAATAGTAATAAATATTATTATATATTTTAGCAACAAAATAAATATACATGTAAAATCTTTCAGATAGTAATGCAAATATCAAACACTATAACAGAGGAATCAAAAGAGTATGTAAAGACAGAAGACAAGAAAGTAGAAGATGAGAAGATATGGGGTGAAAATATACAATGCCATTATATTCCATACAAACCTGCTAAGAAACCTTTAGCAAAACTTATTAAAAAACCTGCCACATCCAGTGCATTTGTTACAGATTTTTCTATGAGATACAATAACACAGCTAGTAAAGAGGTCAATGTTCAAAGTGTTTCAAAACCAGCATCTAAGGTATCTATCTATGCTTAAAAAGAATATAAAAAAAACAATCTTGTTATATACCTATTAATTGGAATTAATTAAAGGTTATTGTAAGGCAGCAGCACAGCATCTGAAATATATAATTTTAATATCCTAACAAAACAGTGTATAGTCCAGTTGTGCCACCAAATATGCAATGTGAAGCTTAAAATTAATAATTAATTCATTAATTAACAGTGAGACCAGTTGCTGTGCAGGGGCACAAGTGTGTGACAGTAAATGCAACTGGTTGTGGGTTCCGTCCCCACTCAAGGAAATTAAATATTTATTTAAATTTATGTTTTCATGTCTTCGCTCTGGTGTCTAGGCAAAGCGTTGCGTTTTGTTCCACCATTCAACACGCAATGCCTCCAAAACTCGGCAAAAGTGGGGACGGGAGTATCTTAACATTGGGTTTCTTCTGCCTACCCCGCTGTCTAATGCTAATTTAATTTAATTTATTAAAATAAGAAACAAAATTAAGCAATTTATTTATTTTTTATTTTAGTTTGGCAAAGTATGGTTAGAAACTAAAGTAAAGGAGTTATATGTAGTCTCTAGTGGCATATCAAGTGCAGACATTCTACAATCCATGATAACATTATTGAATTCACCAAGAAGTAATGATGAAATACAAAATGATTTATTTGAGTTACTTGGTTTTGAAAAATTTGAGTTTATTGAAGAAATTTTGCAACATAGAAAAGATATCACTGATAGTTTGAAAGCTCCTCCGCCACAGCCTTCTATTGCTGAAAGTAAGTACAGTTTCATTTTGAGTTTGATCTTCTCTTTTATTTCTTTAATTATTTTTTAGAATTTTTTGTGTTGGTCGTGTTTAAATATCAATTTCAAATGTAATTCTTATATATTTTACATAAAATTTAAGCACACTAGTTTAGTGAACTAAAAAAATTAAGATAATACATACAATTAATTCACGAGTCCATCATGTCATACGATGTTTAAGGGAATGATTGTGGATTGGGCCCTTAATTGAAGAAGTTTAACATGTTAATAGCAAACTTAAATCTTAAATTTTTGAGGAAAATGAAGTACATTAAAAAGTAACTGCCTACCATAGTAAAAGCGAAATAAGATTAAGAAAAAGAAAATGTAAACATAGCAAACATACATAACATATATATTATAATTATTATTTCCAGTTGCTTCACTCCTCCCAGAAAATAAAATGCCTCAATACTTATGTCAAGTGTCAGTACAATCTGGGCAAGAAAAGATGTTAGCAAAATTGGTCAGGAAAGAAGAGAAAAAGCAGAAAAATGCCAAGAGACAAGATGATGATGAGGATAATCAAGAAATTAATATAGCACAGTTGAGAGCTAGAAGGTATAAATAAAATTTAATATATTTTAAATTATTACCCTACTTGTCACATAGGTTTAGTATTGTCGACGAGTTGTGGCCTAAAGTAAATAGATGTGCAATAATTACCTATCCTTAGGAATTCAACGACTCTCTAATAAGTACATCAAAATGGCTTTCGATCCATTATAGGGTTTGACATATTTTTTAATATATTGCTTGTTATATTATTGCATTGTTATTATTGATTTCCACTTAAGAAGCACTTATATATTTGTTACCTTTTTCCCAGAGTGATATAAGATTAAATCTTTTCTATGCTTGAAACATGTGAACTTTATGTAATTATATAATTAATATTTTTTTATTTATACAGTAATATAACTCCATTCAATTCAATGTAGCTATAAATAAATATATTTTATACATATATAATATTTTTCATGTCTAATTTATAATAATGTTTAATAGGATAGCAGAATTATCAAAACCTGTGGTCCCATTTTCTGCAACGAGATCTAACAACGTAGATCCTATATTACAAAAGATATCTTATTTTCAAACTAAAGTGCAATATCCGAACGTTTATGATTCCTCCATAAATGCTAAGAATTCTGCAGGTAATGTGACTATAAAATTATTTACACTATTAAAACTGATTTTACTATCATATACCCTCTTTTTGCTCACGCTGTTTCCCGCACATAGCAGGGTAGACAAAGGTAACCTGGGAACCTAATATTAAGACATACTTTCCACCGGATTCTTGAACTCAACGCCGCGCTTTATCTTGTTATCAGAGCGAGGCAATTAAAATATTAAATATTTCATTCCCTAGTGGGACATAACACAGTAACATAGCTTTTTTCAGAATAACTCATAGGCTACAACTTAAGTTTAAAATTTAAGCGGGCGAAGCCGAGTTTGTGCCGCTAGTATAGTATAAGTTGTTTATATATGTAACTTTAACTGTAACATTAACTGTTTCAGGTTTTGTATCAGGTCTTAAGTTAATATTACCAGAAAACGCAGTAAGAAAAGACAATAAGGAATACGAAGAAGTATTAATACCTAAAAATGAGCCAGCGCCTTTAGAAGTGGGAAACAAACGTGTGCCTATATCAGATATAGATGAGGTGCTTACTTATATAATTATTTTATTTATCTATTGTGTGTTATATTTATTTTGTTATGTTTCCATTAACGTGGTATATACTGATATCTGATATTTGGCAAAGTTTTTAAAAATTTAATATTGTAATTTAAATACTTTATAAAAAAACATTTTATGTAGAAACAAAAAAAATGTTGTGCAAATGAAATTAACTAAAAGTTTTGTATGACATTGACTGAAGTTGCACTCAAGTAGGTATAGGTTACATTGAAATGATTGATTTAATTTAACTCAAGCAAATAGTACCTGAGGTGAGCGCATTCGAACAAACAAAATCATGAACTCACTCTCAGTTCTATAATATTAATATAAATTACATTATCTACAGAAATAAAGAAATAATAAACACTCGTATATTTTTCCAGATCGGACAAATGGCGTTTGAGAATATAAAAGAATTAAATCGTATACAATCAGTAGTATTCCAAACGGCATATAATACTAATGAGAATCTATTGATATGCGCGCCCACTGGCGCCGGTAAGACTAACATAGCCTTACTGACTGTGGTACATCAGATAAAACAACATATAGAGAATGATGTTATTATGAAGAATAAATTTAAAGTAAGTATATTAATTTGCAATATTTTTCAGAAGGAAAGTGGTTGGTAGCTGCTTTCAATAATTGTGAGGTACCAATCGTATTTGAACCTGCACTGCCTGAATTATAAAGAACTTAATGATTGCTTTTTAATTTATTTCTAGGATTTGAACCAAATACTTAATACAGCATAAGACTTGTTCTTAACTTGCAGTTTCAGTTGTTTTAATGATGACTATTATTTTATGATCTAAATGGTTAACCAGATAAACTAGTATTTTTTTACTTTACATATTTTTCTTACCACAGATTATATACATAGCGCCAATGAAAGCTTTAGCATCAGAAATGACAGCAAGTTTCGGGAAACGTCTTAAAGGTCTAGGAATAACAGTTAAAGAATTAACGGGAGATATGAAATTGACTAAAACAGAAGTGCAACAAACACAAATGATTGTCACTACGCCGGAGAAGTGGGATGTGGTTACTAGGAAAGGAGCAAGTATGAATAATTTTATATTAATCTATCGCATTTTTTTTTCTATTATGATAGTGTATAAGTGTTATTTGTACGTTTTTTGTGAATAACTGTTTTTCTAAAGTAAACTGGTTTTTTTTTTCAACTACTAATATTTACACAAATCCATAGCTGATACAGAACTGGCGTCCATAGTGAAACTGTTAATCATAGACGAAGTACACTTATTACACGGTGACAGAGGTCCTATAGTGGAAGCCATTGTGGCAAGGACTCTCAGACAGGTTGAGTCTACACAGAATATGATTAGGATTGTCGGATTATCAGCCACTTTGCCCAATTATTTAGATGTTGCCAGGTAATAATTTTATTGAGTATTAGTATTAAGAGATGGTTATATGGTTTATTTTTGTTTGGACAATATTTATATGTCTGTAGCTAAATAAAATAAATATTCTTTCAATGTATGATTTTTGCGGACGTACTATGTGAAAGAGAATATGTTCAAATCTCGTCATATTCGAAACTTTGTATGTCCATACTCTTGAATTTACCAAATGATTCGTAATATATATTTTATTTCCAGATTCCTTAGAGTCAATCCAAATATTGGTCTATTCTTCTTTGACTCACGCTTCCGTCCCGTGCCCCTTGAACAGCAATTTATTGGTGTCAAAGAAACGGGAAGTGGCGGTGGAGCACATTTAAGACAGGTAAACAGATCTCGCTTTTTCCCGTATGGCAAGATAGCTAAAGGGAAACTAGGGTAATACTCTGTTCCTCGCGCATCGTCTATTTCTCTTGTTACTAGCAGGGTAGGCAAATGGAACCTGTAAACCTAGTGTTAAGAAATTCCCCCAAATGTACCCCATTAAGAATGTTCCCCCTTTCCTCTGAATTCTTGATCCATTGTTTTTATGTTGGTGCTAACACAGGCCTATGTGTGCATGAGTTTATTCTCCTCTCTTTCTTTCTGCCATGGCAGAAACAGCGTAAAGCTGTTTCTTTACAAAATATAAAACAAATAATATCGTTGTTTTCTTATTATTTCATATCTTATTCATTTCATTAGAAATTACATATCATTTTTTCTTTATATTTATTTATACGATGAACTTATATTACAGATGCAAATAATGAACGAAGTGTGTTACGATAAAGCATCAGACATGGTACAAAAGGGTCATCAAGTAATGGTCTTCGTACACGCTCGGAACGCCACCCATCAAACCGCCATGATTTTAAAGGAATTAGCTCAAAAGAAAGGACATTTGAAGCATTTCGAGCCGGAGGATTCAGCAGGGTTTTTAAAAGCGAAAAAATCTATAGGCAGTAGCCCTAATAAGATTTTAAGTGAATTATTCTCGTTTGGTTTCGCTTGTCATCATGCTGGCATGTTGAGGAGTGATAGGTAATGTTCAAATAAATTGTTTTTTTTTCATGTATAATTAAAGACTGTATTCCCACCGATTATTCTCATTTCCTCGCGGTAAAACGACAAAGCGCAGCGGTAAGTTTCGCTATTATCTCAAAAATTAGACGGTGCATGGGGAACTGAGTTAATTAACACTAGGTTCCCTCTGCCAACTCTACTATATACGGGACATCGTGAATCTAGAAATAAAAACACTTAAACACAATTCAAAGTAAATCGAAATAATATTAAAACTAGTTTATAAAAATGACTCCTTTATCAGTTAAAAAAATACTTTACTACTTTTAAACATTTCAGGAACATGGTTGAAAAATATTTCGCCGAGGGTTATATCAAAGTACTAGTTTGTACTTCCACGTTAGCGTGGGGAGTGAATCTACCCGCACATGCTGTTGTTATACGAGTATGTTTTACAATTTGTATTGTACTACTATAAAGAAAATGTTTAAATAAAATACTTACATATATATATTAGGTATTTACGACAATAGTCAATATTATTCCATTTCAATTCAATTCTGAGGTCCTAATATAAAAATAAAAAAATTGTTTACAGGACCTTCTATGGCTGTTCTGTTTTGGATATTCAAGAATATATACAAAACACTAACAATTTTGAAATGGATTTAAAAAATTATCTTGTGATTTTATGAACTAAAACGAACATTTTCTAAATTTATTTATATTATATATTTTAGTTTAATTATTTCTTTTCCCAATATAGGGCACAGAAATATACGATCAAAGTCACGGTACATTCGTGGATCTCAGTATATTAGATGTGTTACAAATCTTCGGAAGAGCTGGGAGACCTCAATTCGATACTTCTGGAACAGGCATAATAATTACGACGCACGATAAATTGACACATTATCTAAAATCTATGACCAATCAATTCCCTATTGAAAGTAATTTCATTAATCTTTTGGCCGATAATTTGAATGCTGAGGTAAGATGTGCACTTTATTTGTCTCTTAACTTTTTGTAGTATAAAGTAAAACCCCTATAAAAATATTATAAAAGAATCTGTATATTTTCAGTTGTAATGTCTAATGTTCAAGTAATTAGCTCGAAATTAGTACATTTATTATTACATATAATATGTTACATATAATTCTTAATTTATTATTGATAACGATAACACATTATTGATATTTTGCAGGTTGCTTTAGGAACAGTTACGAATATAGATGAAGCAGTTGAATGGCTGAGTTACACATATCTCTTTGTAAGAATGAGGATTAATCCACAGGTAACCATTGTAATATTTTATATGTATATTTGTACGTATTTATAATGTAATTGAAAATGATAATCTTATTTACAAGATAGAACAAAATAGAACAGCGCTTGAATAAACATAATAAATGTAGGTTTATCTATATTTTATAAAATAAACAGATAATTAAAAAAATATTGTTGTTGATTATAGAAAGTAAAAAAATACTCCATTATCGTTGTGTTATTCTAAACATTTTTATATAGACCAATTCATTTTTTTTATATACAAAAAACATAAAAAAGTATAAGAGTTTTATATATTTTTCCTCTATTTTTCTTACATTTGGATAATTTTTCAGGTATACGGCTTAACCTACACCGATGTACAAGAAGAACCAATACTAGAAACAAAAAGAAGAGAACTAATTACAAACGCGGCAATGCAACTCGATCGCACGCACATGCTTAGATACAACGAACGTACTGGAGACCTTAATATTACCGGTAAATACTTATTTTTTTGTGTAAATATTTTTGATATTTAGTTATTTCTTGATGTATTTTGTAAACAATAGGGTAGGCAGAGAGAATCTAGAATTAAGATAATTCGTTCCCCGTTTTCGTGGCGTTTTCTGCCACGACTGACCTGCCTGTAGTGTGTAGGAAATACAAATAATTTATTTATAAATTTTCAACATATGAATCGAATCTGTAACCACCATCACCAATTAAAATAATATTTTATTATAGATTTAGGAAGAACAGCCAGTCATTACTATATTACCTGTGAAACAATGGAAGTATTCAACTCTATGGTCAGGAAGTCTATGACACAGGGATATGTTCTCGAAATGTTGACAAGATGTTCAGATTTTCAACAATTAAAGGTATTGTTGTTATAATATTAAAAACACTAAACCAAATAATTAATTTAATTTAATTCATAAAAAAAAATCTCGAATTACAATATCTACAAAGGTTTTCAATTAAATTTTATCGTGACAAGATAAACTTCGGTTAAGGTTAAGTTCCGCCAATCGTGGGATGAAAAGTGGAGACGCGATTTACCTTCACTTTGTATTCCACATTAACTCAATTTGCTAGATATTTTGAGTGGTGCAACTGAACACTGCAGTTATTCTTATCAAAACGAAGATATGGAAATTATTAATAATTAAAATACCCCATTGAACCATCGTAGTTACAATTAGACGCAATGCCACTCCGCTACGTTTGTTCTTTTTGAAATACTTCCGTGACAATTCTAAAATGGCGGAACTTAACGCAGTCGAAAATATTTATTTTAACTGAATGCATACAATTTTCATCAAATCAGGTACGCAAAGAAGAATTAACAGAACTGTGGCACCTCAAAGACCAGTATGGAGAATTAAGAATAGAAGATCCACCTGAAGATATACATTGGAAAATAAACATCTTGTTACAAACTTATTTATCGAGGGGTAGAGTTAATGGTTCTTCTTTGCAGTCGGATTTGAATTATATTAGTCAGGTATGTTTTAACTCAATGTTGTAATAATGTTTAATTTAATACGTTGAAATATTTAGACTAACAATGTTGTTCTCGATTTTCTTTAAATTATGGTTCTTCAACCCACAAGAAGATTAAAAATGTCAAATAACTCTATAAAAATTATAAAATAATTTCGTAAACAGAACGCTGTAAGAATAGTACGTGCGTTATTCGAAATAACACTACGCAAGAACAACGCGTATATGGCGGGACTTTACCTAAAAATGGCGAAAATGATGGAATTACAACTATGGGACTTTTACAGCGACATGAGACAGTTTAATTGTTTTCCAAATGAAATATTGAAACACATAGAATATCCCATGCTTAAGCCTGACCAGATAAGGGATATGGATTGGAAGGAAATAGGTAAATTTAAAATCATATTTTTTAGGTTGATTTATAACATCATCTTTTTGTAATTATAAGTACACATTTAAACATTTCTATAGCGTTATTCACACTAGTCTAGTCCCATTTTACGTTTTAATTTTTTATATTTTATTTCGAAATACATTTTATAAGTACACATATATGAGCTAAACAACATTAATTACGATTTCTCATAACATTACAGGTGATCTCATACGTAATCCTAAAACAGCGCGACATTTAAAGAAATGTGCGGACGAATTCCCCTTACTTGAAATGGAAGCAAGCCTACATCCCATAACGAGGACTGTGTTGCGGATTCGATTGATTATAACACCTAATTTTAAGTAAGTATATGTTTATTTCATTTTGAAATTAGCAATACTTATTTACTTTATTTTTATAATTTTTAAGTATCTGGCCAGTCCTGGCGCAGCGTGTTACTGTAAACACGACAGGTTGTGGGTTCGATCCCCGTCCAAGGAAATGATATATTTAATGGGTTTGATCCCCATTCAGGGGAATGAATTGTTATGTACTAATATTTTCATGTTGTTCTCTATTGGATGTGAGTAGACAATTAACAATAAAGTAATTAATGCTAACAGCTACTAATTTTACAGATGGAACGACAAATATCACGGTAAAGCACCAGAAGCGTTTTGGATTTGGGTTGAGGATCCCGACACGGATATTATGTACTATCATGAGTATTTCCTCATCACCAAGAAGCAGGTTAATATATTTTGTAAATTTATGAATTATACAGAAAATGTACAACGGAGTGTCGTGACACTATGTTCCAGAGCACATAAGGATAGGCAGAGGCCTACCCTTCTGTGTGCAGGATAAAGCGTGAAGCTGATTATTTTTTTAAATTAATTATAAATATATTATTTGTATGGCTATGGATATATTGTAATATTTTGTAATAGCTTATTACGTGACTTGTTACTGTTAAACTCAGGTTTATGTTACTTTTTATATAAAATACATCATTTTATATTGCATTGCTCTTTTAACGTATATAAAGGTGTTTAATCATTTATTTAACAGGTTGTGACTAATGAGCCACAGGAACTGGTCATAACAATACCAATCTCTGAGCCCTTACCACCACAATATTATATTAGAGCTACTTCAGAAAGGTAATTATTATTTGGTTTTTTTTTACAAATAGTTTTTCGTCGTATCCGTAACAAAGTTCTCGTAAAGGCGGTCTCTGGCGCAGGGGTATGATGATATTTTATGTTTCAGGTGGCTGGGCTCAGAAAGTGTTTTACCGTTAACATTCCAACACCTCATATTACCAGAAACACATCCTCCTCATACAGGTACGTTTATCACTATTATATTCATTAATAATACTATACGAAAATTATTTTCCTTTCCATTAAGAAAAGGGAAATGTTTAGGAACCTATAAAAAAATTTACATAGCGAACTTGAACATAACCTAGTAATTTATAACAGAATTGTAAATCGTCGCTGTATGTTCATGGAAGATATATCAGAAAAAATACATATATTTAAAATTACATATTGGTGGCATTTTTTTATATAATAGAAACAATCTCAATCAATCTATTTTAATACTTACTTTATTCCTAACTATTAAAAAATATTTAAATTTTCAGACCTACTAGAACTTCAGCCGCTGCCAGTGACAGCTCTAAACAACCCGTCATACGAAATGCTATACAACTTCAGTCACTTCAATCCCATACAAACACAAATATTCCATTGTTTATACCATACTGATAATAACGTTTTACTCGGAACTCCAACTGGTTCGGGGAAGACTATTGTTGCTGAAGTTGCCATGTTTCGGGTGTTTAATCAGTATCCGGGGTGTAAGGTAAGTTTTGAACTTTAATTTTAATTTACAGTATGGTTGGTAAGTTGTGGCTTGAATTTTTTGCGCATTGTTCACTTCGGTAAGAAAATAATTTAAATTAACAAATAGCCTGAAATTAAAACGTTGCTACCATCTACAGCTAAATTCAGGGCAGCCATGACTGGTCGACCATACTGTATTATGCATTTAAATATTTTTTTATTTAGATTATATGTTTAATAGAATTAATATAAGTAAGATATATCATCTAAAAACATTTTTTTTTATAAATATACACAATTTTCTCATTTTGACAAAGAAAGCCTAGGCTATTTTATGTTTTCTTACCTTTTAAAAACCACTCATCACTCTGTTAAATTTAGTCTAATGTCACGATACATTTATATAACGAGAATTCATAACACGCGTAGACTTAGACGCTGCTTAACTTCTCACTTATAATAGTTGTAATTTTCTATACTTTTGTACGATAATATTGTTTTTATCATTTAAGGTGGTTTATATAGCTCCCTTGAAAGCGCTAGTAAAGGAACGTATTAAAGATTGGAAGATTAGATTAGAAGAGAAATTGGGCAAGAAGGTTGTTGAATTGACAGGTAATATAATCGTTTTATATAAAAAAAGAATGAAAAAACACTTAAATAGCAGAGTACAACACATTCTATCCAAGGATTAGAAAATATTTTATGCAGTAATAGTAATAATCCTGATAGGATTCTAACACGCTGCCAACGTGTGCAGTAAGACCCATCCAAAGACAGAAAAAATCTTTTGCTATATGTAAAACTAGCTTAGCTTTTGTTCCGCCACACGCAATGCCTACAAAATTCGAAAAAATGACGAACGAAAGTGTCTTTGAAATGGAATGAGTAGTCCATTCCATTTATCGTATAATATTACACAAAAATATTTTTTCAATTAGCAACCAGCAGTATAGATAATATTCATATTTAAATCTTAGGTGACGTGTCCCCTGACATTCGGGCGATACGAAGTTCCCACGTAATAGTAACGACCCCCGAGAAGTGGGACGGCATCAGCCGCTCGTGGCAGACCAGAAACTACGTGAGGGACGTGGCGTTGATAGTCATTGATGAGATACACTTGCTGGGGGAAGATAGGGGACCCGTGTTGGAGGTTATAGTGTCTAGGTGAAGTGGATTTTTACGATGTATAATCTATAGATTTGACTTTGTGTATGGACATTAGTTTACATTATTTTAATAATTATAATTATGATAGCTTAGTTCAATCAATTCAAAAATTTCAAAATAAAAACTTTTCCTTAAGAATATTTATTTTAAGTACTCTAGTATATTAGGAGGTGCGGTATAGTATACAATAATTTATATAGATTTATGTGTCTTCCGCATTTTGCAAATTAATCGAGAAAGTTAGGTATTGTGCAACTTCACGTAGACTTGAACTATCACAATGTTTATTTTTATGTATTTGTTTATAGGACAAACTTCATAGAATCGCATACCTCTCGTCGTTTAAGAATCATCGGACTTTCCACAGCGTTGGCGAACGCTAAAGATCTCGCTAACTGGCTCAATATAGGCGAAATGGGTCTCTTTAACTTTAGACCTTCAGTACGACCCGTGCCTTTGGAGGTGAGATTATGTTACACAACTTTTTTAAATCTGATATTATACTTAACGTTAATATAAAACAGTATTAAATATTTTTTGGATACTATTTTTCATACTTAGACATCTATCATTACTTCTATTCAAGGTCATGTTTTGTTGTTATTTTCTTTCATTTAACGTATAAAGACGTATAAGGACGTACACGTTATTACGTGTACCTACGTTACGTTAGTAATTTTTTAACATACTTATCCTTATTTCAGTCGCGCTCAGCATTTTATTTTCTTCCTATTTAGCATGTTATATTACTTTGTGAGTCATCGTTCCACCTATATTGAATATTGTAATATGTAATTTTCCCTTGCATGTACTTATATAAACATACATAGGTAAATCAGTAATAAATAAATTTCTTCCCAGGTTCATATATCGGGTCATCCCGGACGCCATTATTGCCCTCGGATGATGTCAATGAACAAACCGACTTTCCAGGCAATAAGGACGCACTCGCCAAATGCACCTACACTTGTTTTTGTATCTAGTAGACGACAGACTAGGTAATGCTTATTTTGATTTTTAAAACGATGGTTTTTAAGAGACCTGAGTTTGAATCCCGCTAAATTAAAAATTTTGTTTCCAAATATTTTTCTTTTTTTATTATACATGCACAAATGTTTTCTATTTCTCCGCTTTTTGTATATGTAAATCAAAAATACGTAATACAGACACTTTCGGTCTCCACTTTTTGCCCAATTCTGGAATCATTGACTATTGAGAGTCCGAAATGAAAGTATTAAATATTTCATTTCATTTAGTGGGAATCGAACTTACAACATGTCACCTTCACAGTCACACAATTGAGCCCCTGCACCAAGACTGGCCTCAAATATTGGAATATATTTAATTTTATTTACTTTTAGATTAACCGCCTTGGATTTAATAGCCTATCTAGCAGCGGAGGACAATCCCAAACAATGGTTACGAATGCAAGAATCTGAAATGGAGCAAATATTAGCAAATATTCGAGAATCTAATCTAAAATTAACTTTGGCATTCGGTATAGGAATACATCACGCCGGTTTACACGAGAAAGATAGGACTACAGTTGAAGAATTATTTATTAATCAGAAGATACAGGTATAAGGACTTTTGCCCCTTTCAATCTTTATCAGCCACTAATTTTACTAATTTTATTATAATTTTCTGCCAAATTTTGGAGGTATTGAAGTTGATTTTGAATATAGCAACTATTGAGTTTGTTGCTGGCTCTTCTCCACAGCCGGTGGTAGCTTTATGTTCATTTGACGATTTAAAAGTGCTTGTAAACGTCTATTTCAATAAAACTTATATATACTTTGAATTGCGTGTTGCTTTGCCTCGACACTAGAGTAAAGAAATGAAAATATTAAAGAACCAACTAGTAGCATACATGTCAAAACGAAGCTTACTTAAAATGCGTAAAAATCGCAAAATTAAACTCTACATTTATCCAACCAGGTACTAATCTGCACAGCTACTCTAGCATGGGGCGTCAACTTTCCCGCTCATCTCGTAGTTATCAAAGGCACTGAGTATTTTGACGGAAAACAGAAACGATATGTGGATATGCCTATCACTGATGTATTACAAATGATGGGAAGAGCTGGTCGACCTCAGGTTTGTATGACTGACTAAAGTAAGATATCATATTTTGATAGATTTTTGACGTTTTGACTTCCAGTCCATTTTGTACTTGTCAACGGGGTAAAGTATATGAACGGGAAAACATAAGAGATATGGGTATCCTAATCACTGATTCTTGTAATTCGTGGGCAAAGCTGGTTGACCTTAGTTAAAGAACTGACAATGAAAACTATAATATATAAAACTACAAAAATTGCACAATGCAAATGTGAATCAATATTTTAACAAAAAACTTTGAACTTGATAGCAAAGTTTCTTAATAAAAATAAAAATGAATCCTAGAATTATTTATATGCACTTGAAATCTTCATTTATAAAACATCAATATTCTGAAAATGCGACATATCGTTATCCACTCATATGAGAGGAGTAATAATGAAGTAATTTCATTATTACTAAATATCCTTCAAAACTTTCAGTATGACAACGAAGGTGTTGCAGTAGTATTGGTACATGATCAGAAAAAGAACTTCTACAAGAAGTTCTTATATGAACCCTTCCCAGTAGAGTCCAGCTTACTTGAAGTTTTATCTGATCACTTGAATGCTGAAATTGTAGCTGGTAAGTACATTTTTCCAAGGTTTTGATTTTCTAAAGGACCTAGTTGAAACTTTGCTATTATTTTAACTCTCTTTTACTTTTAGTACTAAATTACTTAATATTGAATCCACTGATGCTCTCCTTTTAGTAAACCAAGGAAACATTTATTTATAATAATAAAAAACATATCCATATGTTGAATCCAGAACCATTTTGGACTTAATAAATAGTCACATTCCATATAAGCATGTTATAACTGTCTCATCCAAAAGTTAAATTATATATTACCACATGAAATTCATAGTTTAAACTTTAAATCAATACTCGCGATTTTCATATTTATCCTTTTGAAAAAAAAATAAGTAAACAATAAACTTTTTTTCATTATTATAGGTACAGTACAAACAAAACAAGACATTCTGGACTACATGACTTGGACCTATTTCTTCCGTCGTCTCCTCAAAAATCCTACGTATTATAACCTTGAAAGTTTAGAAGCTCAAGACATTAATTACTATTTGTCTAATTTGGTTCAAACTTCTCTAGACGCTTTGATGAACGCTAATTGTGTGGAAATAGAAGAGGTCAGTTTTATTTTAGTGATTTAGTATATTATAGTGAGGTAAGAGAAGTAGCTAAGAATGTTAAAACTTTAAACGCCACGCGGTCGTGCTGTTGATTCTCGCTAGGGGAAATGAACTATTTTCATTTCCACGTTACTGTTGAGAACACAGCACGGTGTTAAATTCCGGCGCTCAACTGAGATGTCTTGAAATTTAAGTGTTGCTAACTAGACTCTCTCTGTCTATCCCTATTCTTTTTTGCCTTGCTTTTTTTAAAATGATAAATTAAATTGTTGTTTTTTTATACAGGATCAACGTACAGTACATTCAACATGGATGGGTCGAATCGCTTCATATTATTATTTATCACACAAAACAATGGCACATTTCCACCAAAACTTGCAAAGTAATCTGAATTTCGATAGTTTGTTACGAGTTTTGTCTGATTCAGAGGAATACGCGACATTACCTGTGCGACATAACGAAGACGAAATCAATGGGTAGGTTTTGAAATTATACATATTTATATTTAGGTCGACGATTTTGATCAAAAAGTAGATAGAGATCTTCACACCAGGTTCCCTCTTACTACTCTCTAACTACACTCCTGTACGTGGGTATTCCACATGCAGGAGTATAGTTAGAGGAAATTTGGTGTAAACATATTTTTAAAAAATGCCGCTATGGAATTATAATAAATAATTGGAATAAGTGTTCCGCTACTTACATAATGTCTCAAATGTCTGTCGGGCCATAGTATATTATAGGCCGAGTGGTGACGCGTTGTTTTGCACAGTGTTCGTGTGCATTAGTAACACTAAGAGAAACGGAATTTTTTACTAAGCTTGATGGATGGCTGGTTAGTAAGGTTTTTAAATTCCTTTAAATACCTTACTAACCAGGCATCCAAACGACTCCACGTCAAAATCATATGCCATGACGATATTTCATAATATATGATATTCATATATTTTCTAAGCCTAACATTAAATTTATTTTTCTATTTCAGTGAACTATCACAAGAATGTCGTCTACCAGTAGACTCTTTAACACTAGATTCGTCTAATGTAAAAGCGTTTTTGTTATTACAAGCACATCTCACAAGACTACCGCTGCCCAACTCTGATTACTTGACCGACACCAAATCTGTATTGGATCAAACTATTAGAATTATTCAGGTATTTATACATATTTAGGATATTTTATAACAAATTTCTTCGTGATTTATTCATTAGTTTTACTTTTTTATTCGAATAAATCAATTTATTAAGAAATAGATATAGATAGATACTGTCTTAGCGCAATGGCGTCCATCACTCAACGCGCCATATGTCATGAATTCGGCGGAATGTGAGGAACGTTCCCACCGCCAGGTTCCCAGTTTCCCAGGTTGTCTTTGCCTATCCTGCTATGTGCGATACAGCGAGAAGCTAAAAAAAATAAGAAATAAAATTCAATCATCGCGTACTCCCAGACATTTCCAGAGTGAAAATATAGCATAACATTTATATTTATTAATTTATATTGTGATCAGATTCTAAATGGGAATATCCATAGAAAAAAAGTGATATAAAATTTGCAAAAGTAAATTACTATATCGGAGCTAACAATATTAATATAGTCTATATAAAATATCTAAAATATTTTTTTAAATCTTTCTAGGCAATGATAGATACATCAGCAGAAAACGGTTGGCTGTATGTCTGTCAGTCCTGTCAAATACTAATGCAAAGTATAGTTCAGGCGAGATGGCCCACTGACTCTCCGCTCACGACACTACCTCATGTTGAGTCTCAACACTTATACATGTTCTCTAACATGACGAGAGATACAAATAAACCTTGTACAATGTTGAATGGATTGAAAGTAGCGTGTATGAGAAATTATGAATTATTAGCTAAATATATGAGACGGGAGTTCGATGAGAATCAGATAGAGCAAATTCATAGGGTAAGTGTAGTAGGTTACACGAGTTGTGGCGTTCTAAAATGTATTTTCGAAATTTTTATAAGTAAGAAAAATCCTAAAATGAAATCAGCGCAATAATCTACATCTCACTTCAGGGCGGCCATGAGTCATCGATCGTATTGTAAATAGATCTTTTTTTATTTTTTTGCATAATATTATCGTGCGGTCGACTCGGGCTTGGTTGGCTTTCCTTAGATTTTTTCAATGTATTTTTTAATTAAGTTTTAGTAACAGTAGAATAGGTACAGATAGAATTGGAATTGAAACTAAAAACAAAAAAAAGCACTATTTACATTTATTTTTCAGGCCATTTGTGATCTACCAACATTAAACCTAACTTTCCACATACGAGGTCTATGGTTCGATGCCGACTGTGAACAGGATAAAAGATTGAAGCAACCACCCGCCAGGGACGAGTGGATACCGATACACGCTGATCAGGTATTTGTCGCAAATAAATAGTGTAAATGGACAAAAATATTAAATTCAATTGAAGTTTAAAAACCTTTGATAAATATTTGAATTTATCTATAAAACTGTTCAATTTTTAATTATTGATACTTCTTGTTTTGTTTCAAAGAATAGAATAAAAATACAATATTTTTTTCACTTATATCAACTGATAATATGTAAAATATATATATATTCTTTCTGTAGAGACATTAAATATGAAAAAAATATAACTTCACAGGAATACACACTACTAATAGACATGAACAGACGCGGTGGCAATCCAAACAATGTGTTATGTCCGAGGTTCCCGCGCGGTAAGAACGAGGGATGGTTCCTCACATTGGGAACCACGGAATATGGAGAATTACACGCACTAAAACGGATACCCGCTAGAGGAACCACCCATGTTACGTTTTATACACCTTCTCATACAGGTAATGCTATATAAATGTACAGTGCGGTCGACGAGTTGTGGCCGCCCTGAAGTTAGCTTTTATGAATTTATGAAATGAAGGAAAATTATAAAATAATATTTGCGCCGCCATTTACAGCTAACTTCAGAGCGGTCACGATCGTTGGTGCTATTTATTATTATTAAGTTCTGGTGACATATTATTCCTTCCCGGTAAGAACGAGGGACGGTTCCTTTCATTAGGAACTACTGCATATGGATAAACGCACGCCTTGAAACGGGTACCTGCTAAATGAACCACATCTTGCTTAAATTTTGAAAAGTTTAATTAATTACTTTTATCATCACTAATTTTGAGAAATATAGAATATGAGATACCCCAAACTTTAATTATGATTTCCCTTTTTTACTTTTGTTCTTATTTTAAAGACTGAATTTGGTTTAGTAACCTAACCGAATATGAACGTTTCCCTAAACCGCAACTACTATTTTTTACTTTTAAATAATTAATTATCTTCATTGCAGGACGTATTATANATCAATGGGTAGGTTTTGAAATTATATACCTTTGTATGTAAATGCGACGTCTGTGGGTTCCATTACTACTTATTTTTGCTCGGAAAGTACGGAACGTGACTTAACACAAGGTTCTCTCTAACTACCCTCATGTACGTGGAATACAGTGTGTACATATTCTTTTAAATCCGCTCTACAATTATACTATTTAGTATATACGCTATGAAATTTTATATTTAGTATAATTCCATAGCGGATAGGGTCTATCGGGCCAAATGACTTCTCGTGCCGAATAATGGTGCGTCGTTTCATACACAGAGTTCGTGTGCACTAGTAGTGATGGGTTATTAAATCCACAGAGTTCGCGTGCATTAACAGTGGTGCTATATTAAGTGCACAGTAAGTTCTATTTTCCTTTAAAAAATATTATCATTAGGTTGAGCCGCACGCATTTCTTCTAAATATATGATATTCATGTATATTTTGTAAGCCTAATATTAAATTTATTTTTCTATTTCAGGGAGCTGTCACAAGAATGTCGTCTACCAGTAGACTCTTTAACACTAGATTCGTCTAATGTGAAAGCGTTTTTATTATTACAAGCACATCTAACAAGACTACCGCTACCTAACTCTGATTACTTAACTGACACCAAATCTGTATTGGATCAAACTATTAGAATTATTCAGGTATATATTAAACTAAAATAAATAAATCAGCTACACGTTGTATCCCGCACACATTAAGAATTCGGTGGAATGTGGGGAACGGAAGTGTTTCAATATTAGGTTCTCTCTGCCTTCCCGTACCTAATATATAAATCATAATCATCGCGTACTATCAGACATTTCCAAAATAAAAATAAAATTTATAATTGTTAGTTTATATTGTGATTAGATTCTAAATGGGAACATTCATAGAAAGAGAGAATTTACTAAATTATTATGTCATAGGAAGCTATAATAATCAAGTTTGAATAAAATGTCTTAAAGATGTTTACCTCTTTCCAGGCAATGATAGATACATCAGCAGAAAACGGTTGGCTGTATGTCTGTCTGTCCTGTCAAATACTAATGCAGAGTATAGTTCAGGCGAGATGGCCCACTGACTCTCCGCTCACGACACTACCTCATGTTGAGTCTCAACACTTGTACATGTTCTCTAACATGACGAGAGACACAAATAAACCTTGTACAATATTGAATGGATTGAAAGTAGCGTGTATGAGAAATTATGAATTATTAGCTAAATATATGAGACGGGAGTTCGATGAGAATCAGATTGAGCAAATTCATAGGGTAAGTGTAGTAGGTTACACGAGTTGTGGCGTTCTAAAATGCCGTAGATTTAATTCATTTGGCTAGGGACAGGACCAAGTATGCGAAGTTGACTGCCAACCTTCACTAGTTGGAGAGGCACTTTAAGAAGAAGAAGAAGAAGAAAATGGATTTTCATTATTTTTATAAGTAAGAAAAATCCTAAAATGAAATCAGCGCAATAATCTACATCACACTTCAGGGCGGTAAATGGATCTTTTTTTATTTTTTTGCATAATATTTTCGTGCGGTCGACTCGGGCTTGGTTGGCTTTCCCTAGATTTTTTCTTTGTATTTTTTAATTAAGTTTTAGTAACAGTAGAATAGGTACAGAGGAATTGGAATTGAAATTAAAAACAACAAAAAAACACTATTTACTTTTATTTTTCAGGCTATTTGTGATCTACCAACATTAAACCTAACTTTCCACATACGAGGTCTATGGTTCGATGCCGACTGTGAACAGGATAAAAGATTGAAGCAACCACCCGCCAGGGACGAGTGGATACCGATACACGCTGATCAGGTATTTGTCGCAAATAAATAGTGTAAATGGACAAAAATATTAAATTCAATTGAAGTTTAAAAACCTTTGATAAATATTTGAATTTATCTATAAAACTGTTCAATTTTTAATTATTGATACTTCTTGTTTTGTTTCAAAGAATAGAATAAAAATACAATATTTTTTTCACTTATATCAACTGATAATATGTAAAATATATATATATTCTTTCTGTAGAGACATTAAATATGAAAAAAATATAACTTCACAGGAATACACACTACTAATAGACATGAACAGACGCGGTGGCAATCCAAACAATGTGTTATGTCCGAGGTTCCCGCGCGGTAAGAACGAGGGATGGTTCCTCACATTGGGAACCACGGAATATGGAGAATTACACGCACTAAAACGGATACCCGCTAGAGGAACCACCCATGTTACGTTTTATACACCTTCTCATACAGGTAATGCTATATAAATGTACAGTGCGGTCGACGAGTTGTGGCCGCCCTGAAGTTAGCTTTTATGAATTTATGAAATGAAGGAAAATTATAAAATAATATTTGCGCCGCCATTTACAGCTAACTTCAGAGCGGCCACGATCGTTGGTGCTATTTATTATTATTAAGTTCTGGTGACATATTATTCCTTCCCGGTAAGAACGAGGGACGGTTCCTTTCATTAGGAACTACTGCATATGGATAAACGCACGCCTTGAAACGGGTACCTGCTAAATGAACCACATCTTGCTTAAATTTTGAAAAGTTTAATTAATTACTTTTATCATCACTAATTTTGAGAAATATAGAATATGAGATACCCCAAACTTTAATTATGATTTCCCTTTTTTACTTTTGTTCTTATTTTAAAGACTGAATTTGGTTTAGTAACCTAACCGAATATGAACGTTTCCCTAAACCGCAACTACTATTTTTTACTTTTAAATAATTAATTATCTTCATTGCAGGACGTATTATATACACAATATATCCAATGAGCGATAGTTATATGGGCCTGGACCAGCAGTATGATTTACAATTTGAACTCATAGACCCTGTACCGGCCGAAAAAGTTGAAAGAGTGTATGACACTACCGATAAAGTTATCATAGAATGATAATTTTCATGTTTTATATTATTTATAAATAAATTATTATTTAAATATTGTGTTTAATTCTTATCAGCAAGATTACTAGGGATAGATAAATATGATTATGATTAAAAAAGTGTCCCTGCGAGGCAAGTTCGATTCTCTTTTGGGGGAATGGTTTATTTAATTTTCTTGCTCTGGACGAAGTGCGGCGTTGAGTTGCGCCAAACAATATGTAATCTCAAACATTTTGCAGAAAGCAAGCATGGAGTGTCTTAACATTAGTTTTCCCGTGCCTATTCTGATAAAACATGAAACTAAAAAAAGATTTCATCACTTTCATACAATAAATCATATTACATATTAGAAACCAAATGGACGAAAATTAAAAGAAAGTTTTATAATTCAAAACATTTTTAATTTCTAGACAAAGTTATAACATAAGCTGAAGTATACCATTAATGAAACAAAATTCAAATCTATTTTCTTAAATAAGTGCAAATAGTTATGTTATTAGGGAAGGAAAATTATTAGTCATTAATGTGCTTTTTTAACTAGTATTTATTTAAATAAATTTCCTTTTTATTTCTGCTTAAATATAATACTAAGCTATCATGTACTTATGTATTTGATAACATATTAAAGTTTTAACATCTGCACCTAAATAAATAAAATGTCACATTAATTATTGTATATACTTATTTAGTTTTTTTTAGCTTTATATTACACTTCAAAGCAAATATACAAAGATTATTTAAGTTATATTAATAAAAAAATATATGTTTTATGAGATAAAACATTAACTATTTGAACTTTCTATGTATTACAACTTTATTGATTATAACAATATTATATTTTAATAAAAATTTACAAAAACAAAGATTATGATTTAATGTATAAAAAATATGTCACCTATTATAAAAAATATATTTTACTTAAATTAACATTTATTTATAGCTTCTGGAATTATAATTTTCAATTTTCTAAATCATCTAAATAGTGCATAAATGCAGTGAAAGTTAGTAGTTCTCATAGAATAAAGACTACAGATATCTATTTTCATTTATGTCTACTGATAGAAACTTTAAGCTGTAATAGATGTAACAATAAGCTATGTTTTATAATAAATAGAAATATATAAGACTCCCTAAGTTGTATTGCTATGATATATTTTCTTCACACAAAGCTTCTTTTAGGATAATAATGTTAATCACAAACTTTGCTATAATATTACTACTAATAAATATTTGTCTATTATTCTTAAAGGCCATTTGGTTATGCATTTCAAATTTCAATGTCTACTTATAATTATAATTATAAATGCCAAGATATGATTGGGGTTATAAAAATAGTATTCAATAGTAATATAACCATCTAAATATACAATCAATACAAATCACAAGAGATCAATACTTTTATGACACTCAAACAATATCACATATTGTTTGAGTGTTGGCATCCTGTTATTTGCGTTTCCTATCCTCATATTCAATGGCGCGGGCCTCAGAAATAATCTGCCGTTCCCTTGTTAAAATGCCATCCAATTGGTTAGTAAAAGCTTCAAAAGAAAATTTTGTTTCAAATCTCTTTCTTCCAGACTTTCCTAATCTTTCACATAACTCTGGGTTTATGACTAATTCACTCATTGCAGCTGCAAATGATTGGCTATCAGGTTCACAAAGAAAACCCGTCACATCATGGACAATGGTCTCAGTTGGTCCACCACTATTGACTGCTATAACCGGTTTACTATAATACATAGCTTCTAGAGGCACTATTCCAAAATGCTCATTTGATGGTGTGTATATTAATGCAGTACAGTTATATAAAAGAGATACTTTCTCAACATCTTTGGGAGATTTCATGAATGTAACCTTATCATCTAAAGCTAGTTCTGAAGCCAAATCTGTAAGTTCCATGAAGTGTTCTATATTCTCTAAATTTATGGGATCAAAACCACCAGCCATGATTAAATGTATTCTATCCCAATCAGAATCATCAATAAGGTGTTTTAATGCTTCTAATGCCTTTAATGCTAGTTTTAAATTTTTCTTTCTTTCATATCTGTTAATTGACAAGAAAATTATCTTGTCTGTACCAACGGGCACAACTTCTTTTAGATTTAGTGGTATTGTTTTATTAAAGAAATCAGTATTTATTGAGGGATAACAAATATCAGGAATATCTTTTATTTTCTGAAATGCATCTTGATAAACTCTAGCAGTATACTTGCTGTTCACAAGAACTTTGTCAGCTTTAGCAGTAGTTAGCTCTTCCAACCAATTTAAAGGTGCCCGATATATTTTCTTTAGGAGACCACCTTCAGTAGTCAATAATTTGTCTGGATGATGGCAATAAAATATAACTCGGAAAGGCCCACGTGCCATCTTTAAAAATGGAATGCATAAAGAAATAAGATCACAAAATATCAAAGTGGGCTCTTCAGCTGGAATGACGTACCATGCCAAATAAGCAGCAGCGAATACCATACGAGCGTACGCACATGCCGCCTTGAACCGCCCGAAAATAGCACGCGGGAACCAATCACCAATAACTGTCACTGGAAAAGTTCCATCTCTGGTCTCCGCAAAACAATGAGAAGTATCGTGATGATTCGTGTAGAAAGCTACATCGTGGCCTTTGCTTTTGAAGGCCAGTGCAGCATCTAACACCAACCGCTCAGCTCCACCGATGCCGAGGTCTGGATGCAAAAACAGTATTTTAACCATTTTTACTGTTAAATACGAGGGTAAAAACACGCCTTGTTATAAGTTTAAATTAATTCTATGTTTTTCTGAATGTAATATTGCACACTACACAGTACATATTGTCCAATATCTCAATACGCCGACAACATTTTCATTTCATCAGCTTTATTTTTTACTTTGACGTTTCCACTTTTATAGTCATGTCAATGTCATACATGAACGTGAATTCCGTTCCATTCATCTAACTAATAAAAGCTGTTAAAATCTTAGTATTTTTTAGCTTCACGCTCTATCCCGTATATAGCAGAGTAGACAGAGGAAATCTAGTGTTATATGACCCTCCTCGAAAATTCTGCGAAACAGTGTCGTCGGTGGTCCGGCACTCAACGGCACAATAAATATATTAATCTGAAGGCATTGCGTGTTTGACTGTTGAATGGCGGTTTACAATCATACTTTGTGCCCCTACGTCACGACTGGCTTTAAAAATATATTAAATAATTCATTTCACCGAGCGGGAATCAAATCCACAACACGCACGCGTCAAACGATTATCCTACTACGCCACGACGGCCTCGGCCTTTAAATAAATTAGATACGGTACCAGAAATGTATATAAAGAATGAATAAAATATGTGATGTTGATTTAGATGGTAGTATATTGAAAAATGTTTCTTACATTATATATTTATTTAATGTCTTTATAAAATTTTATATTTAAATGATTTTAAATGCTCATTAGAATGAGAGTTAGACAATGGCCTCCACTCAGAAAGAATGACAAAATAAAGGTTTAAGTCCGAATGCAACTAAGATGAAGGTTCTGGTATTTGAAAGAAATAAAGAAAGGATGACATGCAAAATATGAAGTAAAATTGATGATGAGAAATATATGCACATCCTTCACAAGTATGTTTGGTTGAGGTGGAAGATAAGTAATGTAAAGCTTAAAGAGTTACTTGGATACTGCGCAAATTTTATACTTTTATTACTGTTTGATTAGAACATTTATAACAAAATCAATATTAGTAATTAATAAATTTTACAGTAATCTATATATTACAAAATCTATAATAATAAATATAATAGTTAGAAACTGTTTATCTATGTAATTATGTAAGCAAAGTTGTAAAAGGCCAATTGTGATGCAAGAGCATAAGCAAATCAATTCAAATCCCACTCGGAAATGGAATATTTAATATTTTCATTTCCACACTCTGGCAATGAGACAGAAATTGATGAACCAAAGATTCTTAATGTCAATAAAGTGGTAAACTAGGTTCTCAAATTTGCTCTGCCTACCCTGCTATGTACAGGATACAGCTAGCAGGTAAAAAAAAGTTGTAACTATTTCATGCATGGACTTAATAATTAAAACAATCTGTTGTTCCAAAAGTGTTTAATGAACTAATTATTTAAAGTTCATCCCTTCTTTCTATTTTGACTAGATCTACATGGAATGTGAGAGTTGCAGACTCTGGTATCTTAGGTGGCGCTCCAGCCTCCCCATATGCTAGTTCTGGTGGAATTACCAATTTTCTTTGTTCTCCTTCACACATCCCAATTAAGCCTTGATCCCATCCTTTAATCACTTGACCTGATCCAAGGTTGAAAGTAAGAGGATTACCACGTTTGATGGAGCTATCAAACTCTGTACCATCTTCCAAAGTGCCCTTAAAATACATATGAACATTATTTACATTATATAAATTATACAATATAGCCAATGTGCTACAGTATACTATATTATAATACAAAAATGTAACTTACAGTATAGTGCATATGCAGGAGATCTCCTTTTTTACTTTTGATAGGGCATTCAGTAGGACGCTTTTTTATCCCTATTTGTAATTTTTTTGGATTATTAGAAGCTATAACAACATGTTGGATGACACTCATAAAAATTAATAAACACAAAGCTATTTTGCAAATGTTAATCAATGCTAAATTAGACATTGTTTTTGTTTTTTTAACAGCAGTTAATAAAGATTCCAGAATATAAATCAATATTTACTTTATTTAACAGTAGTGTTGACAATCAAATTAGATAACTAAAGCAGTAGAAATTTTAGTTCGCTAACGCATAAGCTATGATAAAACAATAATGAAATATATCAAATATGAATGAAATAATAATATAATATTGAAAAGCCTATTGCCTGAAGACTGAAACACAGATACCAGACCAGAGTTACCAGACTTCGGCAGACGACAGTACAATAGAAATGTATATATGTATTTATATAACCTAAATAATGCCGGTCAATGAACGACCTTATTCCGAGAATTGATACAGACTATTAAAAAAATCTAGATAATATAAACTTTTTAATGAATAATTGTACTTTTTAATTAATAATTTTTAATAATAATTTTAATTTAATATGTTAAGAAATAGAATTCCTATTAGATATCGTAATAGAAAAAACCAAAGAATGACAAATCATATTGTGACTCATATGGCGTAGTGGACTCGTTAATGTTTTAGCTCAGTCAGAGCTGCAGCCGTGAGCCGACATCGAACAATCGACTAATTTCGATTATCATAATCGATTGTGAGCAATCGTTAGTTGCAACCCTAGCCCTCACTAAAATATTATTATTTCAAATGTCAAATCACAACTGTTTACTATAATAATAAAAAATATTAAATAGTATATAATAATAAATAGCAAATGTATTTTGCTAAATAACGCGATTGTAAAATATAATACAGAATCGCTATTATTTATGAAAAGCGTATTGGGAGAATATATATTTAAGTAATAAATGTGTTTTTTATTGTAGAAATATAATCTGATTTCTACAATTTAAAACAATTATATTTTATCAAGTATAACATTTGAAATTTTTGAACATGGATGAGATAAGCAAATATAAAAAGTTCCTTATGAACAGAGTGACTATTACCCAGCCACTCATTGAATTTTTAGAAAATTGTTTAGCTTCAGAAGATGAAGCTATGAAACATTCATTTCATAAAATAATGGTATATTTTCAGTAAAGTTATATAAAAATGACACTATTTATTTATCTATAATTTTTTAAAAGCGTTTTTACGCTAGTTTCCGCTTTTGAGAGGATAGACAGGGAAATAAGTATTAATAGTCCGTTCTACCCAATCCCTTCCCAATTTTCGAGGAACTTCACATGCCTTTCTCTTGTTATTATATGTTAGTGAAAATCAAAAGCAAGAAAATAAAAATAACTTATTCCTCAGAGTGGAGATAAAAACCTACCTCGTTCATATTTACAGTCAGATGTTGTGGCTCTGCTACAAAATCCTGTGTTTTAGATTAAAAATAAAATCTTATATTCGCAACAATATTTCAGATTCATAACTGGATGGACGTGTGTGCTGCTAGTACACAATTATTTCAAGCGCTAACTGATTATTTTGGTGTAACTTTTGTACCAATACACTGTGAGACACAAAATAGTCTAACAACTTTTTATACATGCAGCCTTAATTTCATATTAAAAATCATCAAATTGGACTTCATGTTCCCTCACTCTCGTAGCATGGTCAATATTGATATATTATTCAATGATAAAAACTCAGTTTACTTTTTTAAAAAGAAGTTGACTATTGATGATATTGTTTCAAGAGTTGTCAGTTTACGATTTAAAGAAAACTTTGAATTGAATTTGTCCAACTTTATTAATGATGAAGGTAAAATATAAAAAATATTATAAATCTAATATTTTTTTGTATAGTATTGTTTACTTATGTATTTGTGTAATTGAACATACAATTTTGTTTTTTTAGAATTTCAACGAATAAACATACATTTCTACAAACTGTCTTTATTAGCACATTTTAAGCTACTTATGATAAGGATGGGACGAGATACTAGAATTTTGAATTTAAGTAACAATAATTTAAGGTAACTTAATATAAATATAATTTTATTTTAGCTTTACACAACATATAGCAGGTAGGCAAAGGGTTAAGACACTCAATCCAGATTTGCATATTGAGTTGAAAATTTGGAAGCCACACTTGTTATCAGAGAGAGAAAATGAAAACAATTCAGTCCTTCCTAATGGGAATCAAACCCACAACTAGCATTTTCAACCAGATGCTTTGTTGCTATACTTCGCCCTGGTGTGTGCTACTCTACATATATTGCATTTACAATATCAATTTATATATGTTTTATATCTTTACTAACTGCATAATATTAAAGTATAAATTTATCATTTATATTTCAGCCAAGTGCCCCTGGAAATATTGAATTTCTTTATTAAAGGAGATCTCATTGAAGTTAATCTTAGTAATAATAATGTAAGTGGATGATTTGAAATATTGTTTGTATTTTATTACTTTAATTGTGTTGTTGTGGTGCGGTGGCACAGTGTGAACGCGACGTTTGTGGATTGAAGTACCACTCAGATGATTCCTTTTCATTGGTTTGGCAACCAGACTGAGCGCAGCTTTGAATTTTACCACTCACTGGGTACCACCCATATGCGGGATACAACATGAAGGTATAAAATTAATCCATATCTATATATATAAAATCGAAAGGTCACTCACTTATCACGAAATCTCAGAAACTACATGTGCTAGAAATCTCAAATTTTGCATAGAAGTTATTTATAGGACGTAGGTGCTCGCTAAGACGGGAATTTGCAATATTCGACTTCTAAGGGGTT
>JAKRZM010000235.1:44318-82114 GCA_036379175.1 Heliconius cydno galanthus
CTCGACACCAGAGCGAAGAAATAAAAATATTAAATATTTGATTCCCCTCCAGTGGGAATGGAAACCATAACCTGTCGCGTTTTCAGTCACACACTCGTGCCTCTGCGCCATTACAGTCTCTACTATGGCTATAATTTTTAAAATTTTGGATTTTTACAGTTCCGTGCGTTTTAAGAAAAACGGAACCCTTATAAGATCACTTTGATGTCCGTCCGTCTGTCTGTCAAGAGCCTTCATTTCAGGGACGCTTGGAGATATCGAGTTGAAATTCAAACCATATATTCAAGTCTACGATCCCTTGATTTCCTCAAATAATCGTATTTCTACATTTACTTTAAAAAAATATATATGGTTTCAATGAGAGATAGAGATCTCCAATTTTTGTACGGAACCCTCGGTGGGCGAGTCCGACTCGCTCTTGTTCGGTTTGTTTTATTAATGCTTACTTAACATTTCAGAACAAAGTGTTAACAGTTGTATTTGAAGGAGTATACAAGGAACACCTCAAGGACGGCTCTGAGCGTTTCATGCATTTTAGAAGAACATTCATGTTTGACATTTATTCTGCTAATACAATGTCATTTTACAAAATTGTACATGAAATGTTTTCTGTTTCCTTCGCTGCACCTGAAATAATAAAGAGTAGTTTTAAAGTAAGTAAATTATCTAAGTAAGGATAGCTTTACGCTCCATCCTGCATATAGCAGGTTAGCGGGAACAGTCCCAAGATAAAAAAAAGATTTTGAAAAACTGAAAGAAACATATATTATAAGAAAGTTTACACTTTCGAAAATTGATTTTTATTCTAAATAATGTAATGTAATAAAATATAGATGTAATAAAATAAAGGTCGATTTAGTATTTTTTTTTACTTTCGAATGGTATAAAAATACACATAATGAAAAAACAAAAAATGTTCTAGCAGGTTTACACTCAAAGCTGACATAATTAAAAATAACCGATAGGATGTTCTTTACAATAACAGTATTATAAATTAAAATGTAATATGTTTTATTTTATTTCTTAGCACCCAGTGAGGCATTTGAATCAGTTAACTCTCATCAACCCAGATAAAGAGGAAAGAGATATAATATGCACCGCGTTTATTCATTACACGCAATTGAAGAAATCTGAAGCTGAAGCGTAAGCACATTTATCCCCCTGCATATAGCAAAGTTATTAGGTACCTAGTGCTAAGTCTAGTGCCTAGTCCGTTCCCCATTAAAACACTTCCTTTTCATAGCGCGGAATTTCGCACCGCGCTTTGCGTCGTTACCGTGCAGAGCAGAGGAAATGGAAATTTAAATTTGAAGTGGGAATCGAACCTATAACCGTCCCGTTTACGGCAACACGCTTGTGCTCCTGCAATGCGACGGCCTCAGAAAAGAAGAATCGAGAATGATCCATATAATTTGTTATAACTTATGTCTTTCTTTGTTTTACGCCCAAATTCTAGACGTGTTGAGTTTCGAAACTCAAAACCGCGCTATGTCTCTAAAATGGCGAAGTGAGAGTAATGGCCTCCACCGGGTGGGAATCGAATCTTCTATGTCAATTAATTTTTAATTTTATTACAAAAATATTTAACTTAATTACCTTTAAACTTTATTTAACTTTAAATATTTCAGCCGTCTTTTATATCACGATTGGGATTTGCGACTGGCTTTGAAAGCGTTTGCTCAAGACTTAAAAAACAACAAAATTAGTAACGAAAAAATGATAGTAGACGAAGATATTTCGGATATTTCATCTTTATTAGATGATGATGTGGATTAATAAAGCATTGAATTTTAATAATTTTGGTTTTATTTATTATTTTAATTTTATACACAACGATAAATCTATTTATTTTAAGTAATATAAATTAAAATTTTGCAGTAGTCTGGGTGTATTATACATATAGGATGTAACATGATTGTTTATTAGATTAGATTGTTAGTTTATTAAAAATTAGTTTACAAAAGTAATTAAAAAATATATTTTCTATGAAAGTTACTATTAACTACGACCGAAATGATTCAGCCAATTCACACCTGTATTGGGATAAGTAATTTTACAATATCCAAATATTTATAGTCTACAAACATTATCCGTATAGTTGACTGGTGAGATATTCTATTATTCAATTTTAATCGATATTACAAAAAATTTTTTTAATCATTAAGTCGATTTAACAGTCCTGTAATCTTACAATGACATCACTATTTACTACTTAACATTAATATGTCAAATCGAAATCATTGAATGAACGCAAACGCCATTGTCAAATGTCAAGACAAAATGTTAATTTTTACATTAATTTGACGGTGTGACTATAAACTAACTAAATAGTTTTTAATATATTTGTTTACTTCACCTTAAAGTTTATATACAAAACGTCTCTATGTATCTAATTAAATAGTGGTACGACTCTAATGGCAAATAATTCATTGGCACAAGCAACCATGCCAGCGATAGGTACAATCAACTCTCAAAATATGCAATTCGTAAATAATCCTCTTCAAAGCCCACAATTACAATCCACTTCGATCCAGGGCTCACCTTCACAACATAGTCCCATGGGCACTCAACAAGCGGGTTCTAAAATCAATCAAGGTGGTGGTGACCAGACTACACAGGTAATTATTTCGACATCATAATTTGTATTGTTGACAACACAAATATTTTATAGGATTTTTAAAGTTTTGTTCTAGTTTGAAGCATTATATCTTTTTCATTATGTTCTCCAAACAAAGACAGTGGTAAAGTAGTTTGTACTCAGTTTGAAACATTATAATCAATCCTTCTTCCTCACTATATTAACCTTAATAATTCCTAGAACTAATTTGAATTTATTAATTTTTGTTTAGTTGCTAAGTAGGCCACGGCTTCAAGAATTAGTGAGAGAAGTTGATCCTACAGTACAATTAGATGAAGAAGTTGAAGAGATGCTCTTACAGTTAGCTGATGATTTCATTGATACAACTCTAAATGCCTCATGTTCCCTCGCTAAGCATAGACATTCTCCTAACGTAGAGCTCAAAGATGTTCAATTACATTTAGGTAAGTGTAATAAGATTATGGGCAGTTTTTTATATTTTAAATTGGTTGAAACATAGGTAATACTGTAAGCACCTAATTTAGGTGCGTGGTTATCATGCTTTTTGCATTAAATGAAATTGTTTTCAAAGGTCAATCCAGGTCTTACCAGTCACTTTTGTATCGTATGTTCAAAAAAACTGAGCATGTCTTTATTTTTGGGTGATAAATTTTATATTTTCTAAAAATCATATGTGCTGACTGCTATGCTATAACCATTTTATTAATGAGGTGTTGTAAAATCATCATTGATGTATATGTATAAAAATAAATACTTTTTTAGAAAACATTGAAACAACTGTCCACTGTTGGTGTTCATATTCCATGATATATATTTTTTTAAATCAGCTTCACACTGTATCCTGCATACAGTAGGGTAGGCAGAGGGAACCTAGTGTTAAGAAACTCAGTTCCCCACTTTCCGCCAAATTCTGGAGGCAATTCTGCCTGTTGAGTGGTGGAACTCAACACTGCACTGCCTTGACATCAGTTCAAAGATTTTTTTTTTATGTTTTCTAATAAATATTTCTTATATTTGTAAGTGTCAAATAACACCTTAAAAGAGTTAAAAATATTCTTACATAATTTGTTTTTATTACAGAACGTCAGTGGAATATGTGGATCCCTGGTTTTGGAAATGATGAATTAAGACCATACAAACGCGCCGCCGTGACTGAAGCTCACAAACAAAGGATGGCTCTTATAAGAAAAACTATTAAGAAATATTAAATAAGTTGTGTTTCTTTTTTTATGTTACCTAGATCTAAGGTTTCTATTTTATATTAATAGTTCAATTAAGTTTAAGGAAAGGGTTGATTAATAAAAATAAAAAATATTTTTATAACACTCTTTATTATTTCATTGTTACAATGTTTCAATAAAAAGTACACACAAAAAAATAAGTACATACAAATCACATTCAAGTAACTTAAGTGTATGAAAAAACCATAATAAATTATGTGAATAAAATACTGGTAAACAAACCATAAATCACAGTCAAGGCTTACATTTTGAATAATGCATTATATTCTGTTGTTTTGGAATGTTAAATAACACCAATGTAAAATAGAAATGAATACATAAAATATTGCTTAAATTTTGTCGCAACCCTAAAGAATACTGAGAGCATAATCTAATACTATAAAATTATAAAATATCATTTTAAGTAAGCCTAAAATTAACTATAGCCAATTGTCATGGCCACGCCGTAATCTAACACAAATCAAACTAATATCTCTTACTTATAATAGTCAATGAGTTTGAATTTTTTAAATTAATAGAGCTGTGATTCAAATCTGTGCTAAGTACAACCCCATACATGATAAAAAAATTAGAAGCAAGTTTTATTTTCATCTACTAAAATTGTGTATAACGTCGTTTTAGTAAAAAAAACATATCTTAGTAACATATTACTATTATACCACATATAATGTAAATAATAAACTTGTTTATATTACATAATTATAATAATGTTTGACCTCGGCTCGATATACTACGTCGTAATCGCCATACAATAACAAAGAAAAAATAAAAATATACAATCAATATAAATTATACAATATTAATAATATATTTAAAAAATTAGAAAAGAAAATAAAAATGGATAAAAGAAAGAAAAAAAACAAAAATATCAGGTTCCACCGAGATTTGAACTCGGATCGCTGGATTCAAAGTCCAGAGTGCTAACCATTACACCATGGAACCGATATTAGATTGCTCCAATTTTTTCGTGTCTTTTGTTTTTTTACTCATATTCTCTTTATAAATTTATTTTTTAATATACGTATTGTTAATAACAGTATAAATATAATTGATTCATAATATTTACTACTGTTATCTAAAATGGTATTTCTTGTATCTTATAATATAAACAGTGATGTCTTGATTTTTGCTAAAACTATCATAAAATAAACATTTCTTTAAATGTTACGAAAACTTCAGTACATATAACTTTTTTAAGTACAATACTAACAGCCACATAAAAAATAGGGAAAAAAAAGTTCTTAAATTTCAATCCCTAATTAACCTATGTATGGGGTTTAGCTATAGAACAAAAGATATACGTTCTAATAAGCGCTGGCCGTATCCTTCCCTGGTATGTAGAGATGATCAGAGGGATCCAGCTTCTGCCAGTGGAGCAGCTTAGATTTAATTTTCACTGGTTCCTGGAAACAAAGGAAAATGATGATTAATATAATATTGAATAT
This sequence comes from Heliconius cydno galanthus, assembly GCA_036379175.1. NCBI lineage: Eukaryota > Metazoa > Arthropoda > Insecta > Lepidoptera > Nymphalidae > Heliconius > Heliconius cydno. Next base: position 49,604 of record JAKRZM010000235.1, read on the forward strand.
ATTATTTGTCATCATTTAGGATAGGAAGAATATTTAAATCATCAATTATTTACGCAGCTTAGTAGAACAAAGCGTTGGCAAGGCGTTAAGTTCCGCCGTTCTGCCACCTAACACGGAAATTCTATAAAATCGGCACACAAACTTAGTCGCGGTCTTAATATTAGATTTACTCTGCAATTAGTAGAACAAATCTAAGTCAGTTAATACGAAGAATGCTAATATACTGGTTTTAATAAATATAATAAAAAAAATTAAGAGCGTCAGAACAGTTAGGTATGACAGCGGAGGTCGCGAGTTCGATGGCCGGCTCGTGTATATGTGATCACGTGCCAACATCTATCCTATCATGTTGGCGCTGTGGTGACAGGCTATGTAATTAAATATTATTCTAAAAATAATAACCTATTAATAATACCTTGGAATTAACGTATTTTTACAGAATGTCTTGTAGAGAGTAGAAAAGCATCTTAGATTATTAAATAATAAAATAGAGCACCTAAATGTGTACACCATTAATAGATACTCGTACATACTTTAGTTTATTATCGTCTTGAACTAAATTGAAAAGCAGACTTGGCTGTGAGTAACTTTAACTTCTGTTCAAGTGTTTTTCCAGTCAAGTACTAAATAAACAATAATATCGATACCACGTATCTAACCGTCTAATACAAATAATTAGAACGAGTCTACCTATTTCTATACCTATCGATATTTTGCTGTAAAATAATATTTGTGGAGCCATTGCGTATTAAGTGACGATACTTAACGCCGCACGTTGCCTGGACCAGACCGTAGAAATGAAAATTTAAATTTATTTCCTCGCCCGTGGATCGAACCCATAACCAGTCGCGTTTATAGTCACACCCGCCACGACCGGCCTCACTCAAATATCAATAATTTAAAAAAATATTTGTTTAGGACATCTAGAGTAGATTATATATTACAAATATATAAATAAAGTATCACTAAACTAAAGTGTTTACTATTAAGCACAGTCTATCTCTGAATACCGCTAAGAATAAACACAAAACACATGTGAAGCCATACTCGTGTCGTTTGTTTCATGTAGTTTCACAACATTTCAACTGTATTAGTTTTGTAAAGTGAGTCAGGGAGTTCAGGGACTAAGTGGGTACTCTATATGTACTATTCAATACAGGAAAATCTGTTTTTTTAGACCTGTGGTTGAATATAAATATATTTTTATAACTAAGTCTAATAATGTAATAAATTATAATATATAGCATAAGTCTGATATTCATTTGTGTCTATTAATATAGGCAGAGTCTCTCTTTGTGCCAGAATTAATAAAGAAACTAAATAAAATTTTCTAACTCTAGCAGGAAAATAAAAAAAATTCCAGACATACCCTCGTGTCTACAACACACATTGACCACGTGTTATCAGACCGCCATACGTTCCAACCGCACTAAGGCACTGATAAATATTTTAATTTATTATTATAATCTAATTAATTTATACTTATTAAATATTTTTTTATATGGACCACACCCACATAGTCGCGACCTTTACTGATAACGTTTGATAAAAACATTTATATTATAAATATATAATAATTAAAGGCTAATAGATTTCCGAGGACACTACGTCAATAATATACCTAATAGAGTTATTTATATTTCTATTTTGCTATACGATTGTTTATAAAAATGATTTAACTCTTATTTTTCCAAGAAAAAAGACATGTGGTATTTCAATGTCACATACATAAAAGCCACAAATATAAAATCATAAAGAACATCGTCTTTAATACCCCGATTTAGAAGGAAATCCCAGGTCATTAAAAATATAAGGCTTTTATAGAGTAGTTAAAACTGTGGTTTCATTTAAAGTGGTGCTGACAATTTGACCCTGTATAGGATTTTTAACATTTTTAAAGTACTATTCCATATTTAGGAAAGCAAAATACTTATTTAGAAAATATATAAAAATTTCGAGAAGATTCGATTCCTCTTGGACGTTATTTGTACAGATTCCTAGAGGCGCATGTTCTACATAAAAGGTAAATACATAGTAATTAATCTGACGCGTAATTCCTGGCTAGTCATGCCAGATTATTATATACTATAAAAAAACAATAATAAATAAAAAGAACTTTAAAATATTTTATATTAACAAGACAAACATTATTTAGAATCTCCTTGCAATGTCAATTTCTTCAATAAATAAATATAGATATCTATGTAGATGAAACGTGATGTCGGACCAGCCTCAACAACGTCTCAGTAATACCTCGCTCACGTTTATTGGATGCATGGATCTATTAATATTTGTAATTCTAGATCATCTGTATCAATTGCAGTGCGGTTGGAATATTCTTCTAATATTTCTCCGCTCTCTTATAAGTACATTTTTACTACCTTCATATATACAATACTAGCGGCAAGCTCGCGGTTTCACCCGCGTGAACTATGTTATTACTAATTTCTGTCTCCATGGCTACGTCCTAGTGACGTCTATGCAAAATTTGAGACTCCTAGCATTTGTAGTAATGAAGTTTCATACAAACTTTCGACCCCAAGAACAACCCCTTAGAAGTCGAATATTGCAAATTCCCGTCTTAGCGAGCACCTACGTCCTATAAATAACTCCTATGCAAAATTGGAGATTCCTAGCACATGTAGTTTCTGAGATTTCGTGATGAGTGAGTGACCTTTCGATTTTATATATATAGATTATATACATAAGTTCCAATTTTTCCGTTTCTAACGTTTTTATCTTTCGTTTAGTTTAGTTTCGAACTTTTTGTGTAAATGTGAAATTAAATTTTTCAGACTTAATAACTCAATTTTTTGTTGATAAAACTTCAGACACAGACTACCCCTGCCCCCCATTCCTACCGCCTATGTTTGCTACGCACGGACGCTATATTGACCTACTTCTGTCTCTTTAATACGGTTGAAAATTTCCACATGTTTTCATATCCAATACAATATTTCTCGTTTCATTTTATGACAATACAATATTTCTATAGCCTTTGTTTTTGCTTAGAAGACAAGGCTATTAAAAAACACTTTTAAGTGTGTTTCTTTTGTATTCTAAATTAGTTTTATACGATAAGTTTTAACATTGGATAATTCTCGCTAAGCTACAATCACCAATGTTACCAAAATGAAAACAAAAAAACGGCGTATAAATATAGTAATAGATAAACCTAAATATATCACTATAATAGAAATATATAAATACAGAATATATATTATTTTCAAATACACATACATTAAACTAATTAATAATTTAGTTTTATTAACCATAAATCAAACGCTGCCGAACACATACATATATCAAGAATATTTCGAAGAATAATTAATAGCAGATGTCTCGATTTCTTGCCAAATAGCCGTATACCTACATCAGGTATGTAGGTACGCGAGCTATTTGGAGACTTACTGTAAATATACCGTAAACGTTTAAATATATTAAACTGTTTCTAATTGATGAAACTTTTACTTTTGTAATAATATATACTTATATTTATATTTGTTTTCGAGCTATCCTTAAACTTGAAAAAGCATAACTAAATTGTTAAGAAGCTTCTTTATGAAATTCAGAATTTAAAAAATCAAGTATAGTTTAGGTGAAGTTTTTTTCAGCTTTATTCGTCATAACAGAGTAAACAGAGAAAATCTTGGTGGAACTCAACAAAAGCGACAAAATGATAATAATATTTAAAAAAAACGTTCGCTATTACGGAGAGATGTGATTCCACTGTGCCACGATAGCCTCAAGATTTAATATAAAAATTACTAAGAAAATTTTAAATTTCACATTAAATTTATTCTTATCAGATATCATATCAATGTAATAAAAGTAAACCTATAGATACATAATATAAATACATAGAGCCTATTTATAGTTCATATTGTTAGTAGACTGGTATCTTATCGCCAAGCTATGCTATTTTGAATAAGTTATTATTATTCATAGCTACGTATAGAATTAAATTAAAGCTAGTATGTTAAACATGTTTTTAATGCAAAGTGTTAAAGATATATTTATATGCACCTACCTAATGGTATCAACGAAAATTATTGTAAGAAAACTATTAGTTCAAATGAACGATTATTATCATATATCATATTTTCAAAAAAAAACATGATCCTGGGCCACGACTGAAAATATATATGATATATCATACAACCTATCACTAAATTTAAAAAACCAGCTTCACGCTGTATCCGGCACACAGCAGGGTAGGCAGAGGGAACCTAGCGTTAAGAAACTCCGTTCTCCACATCTTGCCGAATACTGGAGGCGTTGCGTGTTGAGTGGCAGAACTCAACCCGACTTTGCCCCGACACCAGAGCGAAGAAATGGAAATATAAACGTAAATAAATATTTCACTTCCTCGAGTGGGGATCGAACCCACAACCGTCGCGTTACAGTCACACCCTTGTGCCGCTGCGCCACGACGGCCTCAACTATATCACTAAAAAAATATTAGTAAAATATAAATGTTATATAGCTATTGGGCACTTCGTGTAAATAAAACAAATCTAATCAGATAACACTCCATTAACGGGAAAGTGTGATAGTGCATTGCGAGTTGAGAGACGGAACTCACCACCAAGCTCGACACCAAAGTAAAGAAATGAAAATATTTAAACTACTCGAGTAGAAGTCAAACCCACAGCCTGTCGCGTTTACAGTCACACGCTTGTGCCCCTGCGCCACGACTGGCCTTAATTATACTTACATCCTTGTATGAATATATATGTATGAAAAATCATACTACCTATCAGAAAAGAAGTCGGTTAAAAATATTCAAAATAAACGCCTAGATAGTACCCAAATCTAAATTTATATAGGTAATAATAAAGCCAAATCTAACATGACTGGGTTCTAGACGCGATTTTACATAATAAAATACGTGATTATACAGCACCGACGTGCTAATTACGTGACAAATGTGCAGTGATGAATAAATTATAAATATTGACGGTAGATAAGGCTGTAAAGGTACTTCCCGTTGAGAAACTCGAGCTCGAATAACGAACACGTTGTCTGATAAGATACCTGTATCAAATTAAACACGTCTTCGTCTTCGTAAGTAAAGTAGACTCTGAGGAGATAGCGGATTCGATTTCTTTTTATGGTAATATTTAGGAATGATATGTTGAGCAAGTACCTATATTTTAAAGAAGACTATTAATGGGAACAGTGCATAAGTTACTCTTATAATCCTAGTTATCGAAATGAGTGAAAGTTTAATTTAATTCTCAATTTTTAATTATTTTTTTTCTACCAATAAAACATTTTGGCATGGCATTTTGTATGAAAAAATAAGCTCACAACTTCGCTTTAACTTTTCAATATTATGCAATAGGAAAATACATTAAACTTATACTAGTCATTCAATTTCCTGAAATCACCTTATATTCCTGGAAAACCTGGACGATAACAAGCCGTAAAATAATATTTGTTTGGGAAAGGTTTGCCTTTGTGAGTCACATGTTAGTACTCTGTACTACGTACTGCATTGATGCATAGAAATACATTCACAGTGAGGAAAANTTCGATGGCCGACTCGTGTATTTGCGATCACGTGCCAACATCTGCCTATCGTGTTGGCGCTCTGAAAACAAGTTATGTAATTAAATATTATTCTAAAAATAATAACCTATTAATAATTCCTTGGAATTAACGTATTCTTACAGAATATCATATCGAGAGTAAAAATACCTTTTTACTTAATAAAAATTATTAAATAATAAAATAAAGTAACTAAATATATATACCACGAGTATATACTTTAGTTTATTATCGTCTTGAACTAAATTGAAAAGCAGACTTGGTTGTGAGTAACTTTAACTTCTGTTCAAGTGTTTTTCCAGTCAAGTACTAAATCAACAATGATATCGATACCACGTATCTAACCGTCTAATACAAATAATTAGAACAAGTTTACCTATTTCTATACCTATCGATATTTTGCTGTAAAATAATATTTGTGGAGCCATTGCGTATTAAGTGACGGTACTTAACGCCGCACGTTGCCTGGACCAGACCGTAGAAATGAAAATTTAAATTTATTTCCTCGTGGATCGAATCCATAACCAGCCGCGTTTATAGTCACACCCGCCACGACCGGCCTCACTCAAATATCTATAATTTTAAAAAATATTTGTTTAGGACATCTAAAGTAGATCATATATTCATCATCATCATCAGCCTGTCCTCGTCCACTGCTGGACATAGGCCTCTCCAATAATATCATATATTACTAATATATAAATAAAGTATCACTAAACTAAAGTACTTACTAAAGAGTTTCCTATTAAGCACAGTCTATAGTCTATCTGAATACCGCTAAGAATAAACACAAAACACATGTGAAGCCATACTCGTGTCGTTTGTTTCATGTAGTTTCACAACATTTCAACTGTGTTACGGTTTTGTAAAGTGAGTCAGGGAGTTCAGGGACTAAGTAGGTACTCTATGTCTACTATACAATAGAGGAAAATAAGTTTTTTTAGACCTGTGGTTGAATATAAATATATTTTTATAAATTAGCCTAATAATGTAATAAATTATAGTATATAGCATAAGTCATAGATTTAGATAATTAAGATTAATTTAATATGTGTCTATTAATATTCTTCTTCTTTGTCGTTTCACTCTTGACAGAGCAGTCGTGGTCGCCCTTTTTAAAGGTTGGTGGTGCGCCACACAGTCCGACGCCATTCTACGCCGTTGACTGTCTGCCTGGTGCACTCGTAAAGAGGGTCATTAATATAGGTAGAGTATAATAAGATTTCAATTAAAGTTTAACCTTTGGGTAATCCCTCTCTTTGTGCCAGAATCAATAAAGAACCAACTAAATTTTACTAACTCTAGCAGGAAAATAAAAAAATCCAAACATTCCCTCGTGTCTACAACACACATTGACCACGTGTTATCAGACACGTCCCAACCGCACTAAGGCGCTGATAAATATTATAATTTATTATTATAATATTATTAATTTATACTTATTAGGTATACTTATTAAATATTTTTTGTGGACCACACCCACATAGTCGCGACCTTTACTGATAACGTTTGATAAAAACATTTGTATTTCATTCATTATACATAATAATTAAAAGCTAATAGATTTTCGAGGACACTGCGTCAATAATATAATATAGTTATTTATATTTCTATTTTGCTACACGATTGTTTATAAAAGTGATTTAACTCTTATTTTTCCAACAAAAAAGACATGTGGTAGGTATTTCAATGACACATATAAAAGCCACAAATATAAAATCATAAAGAACATCGTCTTAATACCCCGATTTAGAAGGAAATCCCAGGTCATTAAAAATATATTGTATTTTTTACATTTTTAAAGTACTATACTGTACTTAGGAAAGCAAAATACTTATTAAGAAAACATATAAACATTTTAACGTAGCCGCGAATATATAAACATTTTAACGTAGCGAATCCGCGCCTCTTGGACGTTATTTGGACAGATTGCTAGAGGCGCATTTTCTAAATAAGAGGTAAATACATAGTGATTAATCTGACGCGTAATTCCTGGCTAGTCATGCCAGATTATTATATACTATAAAAAAAACGATAATAAATAAAAATAACTTTAAAATATTTTATTAACAAGACAAAAATTATTTAGAATCTCCTTGCAATGACAATTTCTTCAATAAATAAATATAGATATCTATGTAGATGAAACGTGATGTCGGACCAGCCTCAACAACGTCTCAGTAATACCTCGCTCACGTTTATTGGATGCAGGGATCTATAAATATTTGTAATTCTAGATCATTTGCATCAATTGCAGTGCGGTTGGAATATTCTTCTAATATTTCTCCGCTCTCTTATACATTTTTACTACCTTTAGGTACCTATTATATATATATAAGAAAATCTTCCAATTATCCATTTCCAACGTTTTTATTTTTCGTTTTCTCTTCGTTTAGTTTAGTTTCAATCTATTTGTGTAAATGTGAAATTAAATTTTTCAGACTTAATAACTCAATTTTTTGTTGATAAAAATTCAGACACAGACTACCCCTGCCCCCCATTCCTACCGCCTATGTTTGCTACGCACGGACGCTATATTGACCCACTTCTGTCTCTTTAATACGGTTGAAAATTTCCACATGTTTTCATATCCAATACAATATTTCTCATTTCATATTCAATACAATATTTCTCGTTTCATTTTATGACAATACAATATTTCTATAGCCTTTGTTTTTGCTTAGAAGACAAGGCTATTAAAAAACACTTTTAAGTGTGTTTCTTTTGTATTCTAAATTAGTTTTATACGATAAGTTTTAACATTGGATAATTCTCGCTAAGCTACAATCACCAATGTTACCAAGATGAAAACAAAAAAAAGGCGTATAAATATAGTAATAGATAAACCTAAATATATCATTATAATAGAAATATATAAATACAGAATATATATTATTTTCAAATACACATACATTAAACTAATTAATAATTTAGTTTTATTAACCATAAATCAAACGCTGCCGAACACATACATATATCAAGAATATTTCGAAGAATAATTAATAGCAGATGTCTCGATTTCTTGCCAAATAGCCGTATACCTACATCAGGTATGTAGGTACGCGAGCTATTTGGAGACTTACTGTAAATATACCGTAAACGTTTAAATATATTAAACTGTTTCTAATTGATGAAAACTTTTACTTTTGTAATAATATATACCTATATTTAGATTTGTGTTCGAGCTATCCTTAAAAATAGCATAACTTAATTGTTAACAGGCTTCTTTATGGAATTCAGAATTAAAATATTGAAGTATAGTTTATTAGTCATAATAGGGTAAACAGAGAAAATCTTATAGCAAGACCCTCCGTACTTTTCTTGCCGCCCATATTCAAGACATAGTGTATTTATTCGTGGAACTCAACACCGTATTTTATTTCAATATAGCGATAAAATGATAAAATATTTTTTATAAAAAAAAAACGTTCGCTATTACGGAGAAATGTGATTCCACTGTGCCACGATTAAGTCAAGTTTTATATTGAAATTAGTAAGATTTTTTTTTTTAAATTTTACATTAAATTTATTCTTATCAGATCAATATAATAAATATTGATCAAGATTATTTATCAGGATCAATGTAATAAAAGTAAACCTATAGATACATAATATAAATACATAAAGCCTATTTATAGTTCATATTGTTAGTAGACTGGTATCTTATCGCCAAGCTATGCTATTTTGAATAAGTTATTATTATTCATAGCTACGTATAGAATTAAATTAAAGCTAGTATGTTAAACATGTTTTTAATGCAAAGTGTTAAAGATATATTTATATGCACCTACCTAATGGTATCAACGAAAATTATTAAAAGAAAATTACTATTAGTTCAAATGAACGATTAATTATCGTATATCATATTTTCAAAAAAACATATACATACACAACATAAAAAACATGGTAGATTGTGATCCCGCGCCACAACTGTAAATATATATGATATATCATACAACCTATCACTAAATTTAAAAAAATCAGCTTCACGCTGTATCCGGCACACAGCAGGAAAGACAGAGGGAACCTAGTGTTAAGAAACTCCGTTTGAGTGGCAGTACTCAACTCCGCGCTTTGCCCCGACACCAGAGCGAAGAAATGGAAATATAAACATATCCCCACTCGAGGAAGTAAATAAATATTTCACTTCCTCTAGTGGGGATCGAACCCACAACCGACGCGTTACAGTCACACCCTTGTGCCGCTACACCACGACGGCCTCAACTATATCACTAAAAAAACCTATCACTATATCACTAAATAAATATTAGTAAAATATAAATGTTATATAGCTATTGGGCACTTCGTGTAAATAAAACAAATCTAATCAGATAACACTCCATTAACGAGAAAGTGTGATAGTGTCATCGAAATACACATAACTTTTAATAAATTATATAGATATAGATATATTTTTAAAATGTGTGTCCCTTAAACGCTATGTAAACTGACTCTATAGAAAATATTTAGTTTCTTAGACCAAATGCGTTTAGTTTTGTTAATTCCTAAGGAATGTCTCAGAATTGATATAATATCAGGAAAAGAGGAGTGTTTCAATAAGTTTTCTCAGCGTATCTTATAAAATAACTATGTACCTAGTTGAATATGTCCATTATGAATAATTTGTTCTCAATTTTTCACGCTTTACTAGTTTCCCCACTTTCCTCCGAATTCCGGAGGCATTGCGAGTTGAGAGAGGGAACTCACCGCCATGCTTTGCTTAATTATACTTACATCCTTGTATGACAATATATATCATAAAACCTATCAGAAAAAATATTCAAAATAAACGCCTCGATAGTACCCATACCTAAATTTTAAAGTCAAATCTAACATTTATATAATACTAGCGGCCCGCTCGCGGTTTCACCCGCGTGAACTATGTTATTATTAATTTCTGTCGCCATGACTACGTCGTAGTGACGTCTATGCAAAATTTGAGACTCCTAGTATTTGTAGCAACGAAGTTTCATACAAACTTTCAACCCCAAAAACAACCCCTTAGAAGTCGAATATTGCAATACCCGTCTTAGCGAGCACCTACGTCCTATAAGTAACTCCTATGCAAAATTTGAGATTCCTAGCACATGTACTTTCTGAGATTTCGTGATGAGTGAGTGACCTTTCGATTTTATATATATAGATTAAAGCCAAATCTCACATGACTGGGGTATTTATTACATAATATAATACGTGATTATACAGCACCGACGTGCTAATTACGTGACAAATGTGCAGTGATGAATAAATTATATATATTGACAGTAGATAAGGCTGTAAAGGTACTTCCCGTTGAGAAACTCGAGCTCGAATAACGAACACGTTGTCTGATAAGATACCTGTATCAAATTAAACACGTCTTCGTCTTCGTCTTCGTAAGTAAAGTAGACTATAAGGAGATAGCGGATTCGATTTATTTTTAAGGTAATATTCAGGAATGATATGTTGCGCACGTATAAGTTTATACTTTAAGGAAGACTCATAATGGGAACAGTGCATAAGTTACTCTTATAATCCTAGTTATCGAAATGAATGAAAGTTAAATTTCATTCTAAATTTTAAATTATTTTTTTTCTCCCAATAAAACATTTTTTTAACTCCACATGTATAAAGTTTTGCTGACATTTTTTGAGTCGTTAAAGTGCGAATGCAAGGCAAGTACTAGTAATTATTTATTAAAATTAAGATAACACCTTAAAATTATAATATTGCATTTTGTATGAAAAAATAAGCTCACAACTTCGCTTTAACTTTTCAATATTATGCAATAGGAAAATACATTAAACTCATACTAGTCATTCAATTTCCTGAAATCACCTTACATTTCTGGAAATTCCATATTCTAAAATAGACGATAACAAGCCGTAAAATAATATTTGGTTGGGAAAGGTTTGCCTTTGTGAGTCACATGTTAGTACTCTGTACTACGTACTGCATTGATGCATAGAAATACATTCATAGTCAGGGAAAATTCTAATCCAAAAAATATATACAGTTACGGATTTTGCGAAATAATGCGTCACTCCATATTTCACATCCGTTTGTTATGTGACAACGGATTGTAAGTAAAATTTATATAATTACGTCACTTTTGAATAACAGGAATTATTCTGTTATAAAAGAAAAAAATTAGTACAACTTCGATTTCTTTTATTCAACTTTCACTTGGACTTTAATACTGTAGTTTAATAACATTTACTTATATTATAAGTATTTATATCTTTTTCATTTAAATTCAAGCATTATATTTTATTTTAAAACTCATTCCCCTTCTAGTGTACAATGAACAATGGCAGAGAAACCTTGAGTTTTATATGCATTGTAGATAAAATAATCACAATAAATCACAAAGGTGTCATGAAGATTGATTTTCTAAAATTGTATGACAAATAGGTATTTCCACGTTAAACAAAATTGTCATATAGCCTTGGGCTATGTAAAAATTATGAATTAAAAAAAAATATTAGAAATGAAATATTTTATGATCTCTGACATATCAGAAACTTATTGATTTATCTAAATTTTTCTCTATCTTTCGAATTGTAAAATATATATGAATAAATATTGCAGTGTAAGATTTAAAAATTTCCATTTTTTCAGTGTTATAAAATGAAAATTGTTCTCAACTGTTGTCTACCATTGGAGGAAAAAAAGGGACAAAATTCTTAAGGACAAAATAAGACAAATATAAATACAAGAAGGCTTGCTGTAAACAAAACATACATATTGAATATACAACTAACCTTTGCAATTAACTTTCCATCGTCACCAATAAAATACTCTTCCAATCCAAACACAAGTGGTGAAGCATTCCCGAGATGGAAGATTCTTGATGACGAGCCTTGAGTTACTCTGAACTCAATTGTTTTAGCCATAAGTACATGTGAGATCATGTAAACCGTTTTCTTGCCTTTTAAAGCTGAAAAATTATATCTTTTATAGAATATTCGAAGTTCTCTTCATTTTTTTTGAGTGGTAGAACTCAATACAGAACACAGTGCTGCCACAATGCCCCATAATTCTTAGCAAAATATTTCTATTCTATGTAATAATACAGTGCTGTTGATAATTGTCACTATGTTAATATATGATAATCATTGTAAGTTGTACACTTTATATTATAAAATTTACAGTTAGTTTCATAACAGGTTTTCTGCTTATAAGTTTTACAAATATCTTAATTAATATTATTTTAGTTTAAATGGTCTCACCTTTGTTGTTTTCCACATCCAAGTATATATTGTTCACAAAATCTTTTCCTTTTGGAATAGAACATTTAGTAAAATTAACCATAATAACTCGCACTTTGTTTTTTATTGATTCATCTTGCAATGTTATCTAAAAAAAAAAAATATATTAAATACTTCAAAATGAATTTAAACACATTGTGCTTTATTTTCCTTATAAAAAAGCTTATTACTCTTGAAGGACATCACATCATTGTTGGAGCTATATATTTTATATTAAAACTAATTGTTTAAAATTATATTTCAGTAAGATAGTTCATTAAATTATCCATTTTGTAATGGATTTTTTTTCAACTTGATGTTGTATCCCACAAATAGTAAGATAGGCAGAGGGAATGTAGTATTAAGACACTCAACTCCTCATTCCGCCGAATTCTAGGGTCATTGCGTGTTGAGTGGCGAAACTCAACGCCGCTCTTTGCCTCGCTACCAGCACTAGGAAACGAAAATAGTAAATATTGTGAAACAATTGAAATTTGGAATTATTTTTTACTTCTTCATTTATACTCGTTAATCATCCAGTAATTATGTTAAATTTATATACGGTAAGTCGATGGTAGTTGTCGAGAATAATATATTCGTAAAATTATAATATTAAGCTTCTATCCTGTGTGACCTTTTGTCCGGGACTAGCGGTAGCAGGCAACTCAAGGTCAGTTTACACAAGTATTTATATAATAAAAATGTATATCAGGCACAATAATAATTAAGAAATTATTGTTTTATAGTCCCCACAACCTACCTTAACACTTTCATGTGGAAATTTGAAATCATCTTCATGAAAATTGCCCTGTTCCAGCAGGTTAACATATTCTGAACTAGTTTTCTCTTTGTTTATATTCTTCTCCAGTTCTCCGAGCGGTGTGAACATTTTACCGTTTATTTCCTTTTCATTTGGTACAAACAGAGACGTAACTTTGTACAGGTCCGCTTCGGTAATATGTGGAATACAAACAAGCTGGCTGCTACCGATTTCAATCTCGATTTCATCCCTGATAAATGGCCAGGCATCTTCTAGTTTTAATGATTTTAAATTGTCTAAACTCACATCCTTACGAATCTCGTGAGAATATAGAGATTTTACGACAACTTTAAGTTTTTTCGGCATCTTGTTTAAAATTATAAAAGAAATAGCTTTAATAACGTACTTCTCGTAGTACTGTCAAAAGTCGACTAAAATTGTTCCATAGTCCATACATATAGTGCGAGCAGAGCGGTAGTAGAATATTCTATTGATCCCATTAGCGGGAAAGAGATGACGCAAAAGTGTTTACATATTCTGCAACACATAATTTCCGGAAAAATTACGACCAAAACATTCTTATCTCATGATCTTATAATAATAAGTAATTATGATAAATAGTTTGATTGCGAATATTTAAAACAAAATACTTATGTTGTTATGAACATATATTTATATGATAATTCAATAGCTTCGTTATATAATATATGTAAAAGCATGTATTAAGTATGTCATATAGCAGAAGAGAATTATTAAATTGTCACGTACATATCATTTATTATTTCATTAAATCAAGTCAGCTTGACGCTGTATCTCACATATAGCAGGTTATGCAGAAAAACCTTCTATTTAGACATTCCGTTCTCTACCTTCCGCTGAATTTTTGAAGCATTGTGTGTTTAATAGAGGAACTAACACCGCACTTAGACTTGTTACTAGAGCGAAGATAAATATGATTACGAACACTATAAAACATAACACTAATAAAATATATTCAGGGAAACATTTCAAGACTGACAACATTATCTCACGTCACGTAAGGATCACGACCGCGTCACGCGAACGCTGCCTGGCGGTTGCATGTTCAAAGTTTTTGTGCCACACTGCCACCTGATGCACGTTTTTTAGATCACCAACTTCTATAGTTTCATGAATTTGCGTCACCAGCTAGCGTGTTACTGCCATGATCATCACGCTAAATCTGGCCTTAGTCATCTAAATATAAATATTTACTTTGTAGTTATATAAACAACTAATCTTTTCAAATTGGCTGCTAAATCCGACTCTGTCATAGTAAATTCTATTACTAAATGAATGAATTTAGCAACAGTTAGATGTCGAATGGCCGAATGAAATAAAAAGACTAATTTAGTTAATAAATATATTTTTAAAGCTAAAACAAAACATATTATATTGAAAATTACAAAAAATTGAGATTAAGTGAGATACAAGAGAGCATTTTGAAATAAAATACATATATGGAATGTTTATAAATATGAATCAACTAGGAAATTGTTAATTGGTCTTAAATATATTTATCTAATTTTTAATTGTAATATGATTTATGCATTGATTATGATTTATAATTAAGCATGGTCATAAGTTTAAAAGTATAATTTATTAAGGATAGTTTGTATAAATATAATATATATAAATTATGTTATATTTTAACAATTACCCTATCTGTTACAAATTTTATATGTGAACAATTACAATATTACAATTGCTTTAAAACAGCAAAGCTCACACATACTTGCTTTTCATATAAAATGGCAGCAGTTATAAAGCTGGAGTGCCAAGTTAAAAACTAAATATCTATATAAGAATCTTTAGAAAATTAAAATTTGAAAATTATTATGATTATTTATCAAATATTAAATAATCAATAATTTGCACCATTATAGTGACAGATCTGCCAAATTCATTTTATTTTTGGTATAAGTAAAATAAAAATAAATATAAAATCACTCCACTCTAAGACTAAGAATGTTATCTTTGTAAGCATTTTCCTCAGTCTTACTAAACACTAAGGCAAAAGAGTGCAGGTGAATTCTTTACTTCTTATATACATTGGGGGTAGTAGACTGAAAAACAGTTGAGGCTGACATTAAGTTTTCAATGTATTGTCCTAAGACCTGGTTTTCAGAACGCAGTTTTAGGTTTTCTTCTTTCACTGAGTCCACTCTTTGTGAAAGATCTGGAAAAACATATAACTTATAAATACAGAATTATCATAATAAATCATTATTTTTAATTCACGTACACATAAAAGTCACGGAAGCAATAAAAACAATAGGTATTTACCATCCAATGTATTCTGTAGTTCCAAAACTTGCGATATTAGACGTGCCTTTTCTTCTTGTTCATCAATTCCAGAATCTGGCTCAAAACTAGCAGGTCCATTTAAGCCTGGACTGGATGAACCTGTATAAGAACTCGGAAGAGAATCCATAGACCTTCCATGGTCCAAGCGATTATCTACTTCATCAGTTATTATCACCTGTGGATCATCATCAGCAAGAGGGATATTATCATCATTACATTTTTGTATTAGTGAAGACATTTTATATTTAATTATAACGCAGGGACACAAATTTAGGTCACTGTTTAAGCTTTTAATCAATAAAATTGTTTATTAATATGACATGTGTCACTGCATTTGTGAAGTGGAAGTCAAAAACACAGACAGACTACTGAACACAGAACACATTTACTACTACTGAAGTACTAAGTAATATGTTCCACAGAATAAACATATAATATAATTTTATAAATATAATTTTATAAATTACCTATATTTTTTTACTTCATTTATAGTATAAAAATACTTTTTACAGTGCGGACTCACACTTCCATTTCGATTGTTTTATATTTAAAGTAATGGGCATCGATAAAACTGCAACTTAAATTCTAAAACCATTTCTATGCACGGTATATATTTTAAATTTTCTATAACAGCTAAAAAGGAAATTCCACACAAGTTACATTTACAATACAACCCTATATATTTATTTATTTATTTTATTTTAATACTTTACGACACCCTAATTGATATTAATTAACTTAATTAACACACAACAAAAAACAAACCTAAATTAACTTAAACAGAAACTATTTGTAAAATCATACGTTTCACGTCAAACGGGTCAAACCTAGTTGTGTGCAAGTAAATGTGTTCTGTGGTTGTGAAATAGAAATCAGAATGTTTATTAATTAAAACTAAGTTGTAATATTTTTCTCCGAATATAGCTTTGTATATTTGTAATATTCGAGATTGTACATTAAAATGTCATTAGTAATGCGAAAATCAGCTCTTGATATTTTTAGTGCGACTAAATGGATTGTTACAAGAGGTTAGTATTGAAATATTTTGAATTATTTTAGACATTGAATAATTAAAATAGTTTAAAAAAATATTAATATATATTCTCTTCGTAGATCACCGTTTATTATCTTCTCTGCCGGACAGAGCAGAAGTGCCGGCGCAAGTAGAAAAACCAAAAATATCTGGACGTAGACCACAGTCACACAATCCGATATTAGAATATCGGCATGTATATCCTGAATTTTTACCAGATCCCAATCCTCAATGGCGAAACTCTTTGCGTGAAAAATTAGAAAGAGCAGACATGTTAAAAAGAAGAAGTCAAATTGACTTACCAGAATTTTATGTTGGTAAGTTGATAATAAATACCATTAAATAACATACATTTAAATTATTTTTTAAAGTAAATATGTGAAGCAATACAATACAGTCTTGTTTAAAACAAGTCAATAAATTCCAGTGCAGCTTTCCCATGCTTATCTGGGTAGACTTTTGTCACTGCCAAAAGATTATTCCTAAGTATTAAGTAACTACTTCATTTAACAAGAGAGATGCTGAAAATGCTGTTACTATTAAATTTAGATTAATTAGATTAATACAGGTATTAATTATTTAAAAAAAAATTACATTAATTCAGGAATGGTTGCTTATCTTAGTGTTGCATTTTCATTTTTAGGTTCTATCCTAGCTGTTACTATATCTGATCCACATGCTCAGGGTAAAACTAACAGATTTGTTGGCATATGTATTGAAAGAAAAGGCTGTGGCTTGAGAGCAGAATTTACTTTAAGAAATGTTGTTGACCACCAAGGAATAGAGGTACAAAAAATATACAATAATATTATTTTTCTTCTAGTGATAGTAGTTACGTTATTTATGGCATATATTACTATGATATCATTTGTATCAAATTCAACTGTGTTTTTAACAAAATCCTTAATTTTAAAATATCAGAAATGAATTGATTCTTATTAAGCTTTCTATATAATGATTTTGAAATTGAGATTTNATCGATAAAATGCAACTTAAATTCTAAAACCATTTCTATGCACGGTATATATATTTTAAATTTTCTATAACAGCCAAAAAGGAAATTCCGCAAAAGTTACTCCTACAATACAAACCTATTTATTTATTTATTATATTTTAATACTTTATGACACTACAATTGATACTAATTAACTAAAACACATAATAAAAAACAAACCTAAATTAACTTAAACAGAAACTATTTGTAAAATCAAACGGTTTACGTCAAACGGGTCAAACCTTCTAGTTGTGAGCAAGTAAATGTGTTCTGTGGTTATGAGATAGAAATTAGAATGTTTATTAATTAAAATTAAGTTGTAATATTTTCTCCGAATATAGCCCTGTATATTTGTAATATTCGAGATTGTACATTAAAATGTCATTAGTAATGCGAAAATCAGCGCTAGATATTTTTAGTGCGACTAAATGGATTGTCACAAGAGGTTAGTTTTGAAATATTTTGAATTATTTTAGACATTGAATAATTAAAATAGTTTAAAAAAATAATAATGTTAATTCTCTTCGTAGATCACCGTTTATTATCTTCTCTACCGGACAGAGCAGAAGTGCCGGCGCAAGTAGAAAAACCAAAAATATCTGGACGTAGACCACAGTCACATAATCCGATATTAGAATATCGGCATGTATATCCTGAATTTTTACCAGATCCCAATCCTCAATGGCGAAACTCTTTGCGTGAAAAATTAGAAAGAGCAGATATGTTAAAAAGAAGAAGTCAAATTGACTTACCAGAATTTTATGTTGGTAAGTTGATAATAAATACCATTAAATAACATACATTTAAATTATTTTTTTAAGTAAATATGTGAAGCAATACAATACAGTCTTGTTTAAAACAAATCAATAAATTCCAGTGCAGCTTTCCCATGCTTATCTGGCTAGACTTTTGTCACTGCCAAAAGATTATTCCTAAGTATTAAGTAACTACTTTGGCACGCTCGGATCGCCATAATTAAAGAACAACAACAACAACAAGTAACTACTTCATTTAACAAGAGAGATGCTGAGAATGCTGTTACTTACCTGTATTAATTATTTTAAAAAAAATTACATTAATTCAGGAATGGTTGCTAATCTTAGTGTTGCATTTTCATTTTTAGGTTCTATCCTAGCTGTTACTATATCTGATCCACATGCTCAGGGTAAAACTAACAGATTTGTTGGCATATGTATTGAAAGAAAAGGCTGTGGCTTGAGAGCAGAATTTACTTTAAGAAATGTTGTTGACCACCAAGGAATAGAGGTACAAAAAATATACAATAATATTATTTTTCTTCTAGTGATAGTAGTTATGTTATTTATAGCATATATTACTATGAAATCATTTGTATCAAATTAAACTGTGTTCCTAAAAAAAATCCTTAATTTTAAAATATCAGAAATAAATTGATTCTTATTAAGCTTTCTATCTAATAATTTTGAAATTGAGATTTTTTGGTAATGATTTTTAGATTCGTTATGAATTATACGACCCAACAATACAAAATGTTCAAGTTCTTCGTTTGGAGAAGCGTCTTGATGACAAATTGTTTTATTTAAGAGATGCCTTACCTGAGTACTGTACTTTCCCATTGGATATGGACCCTGAAATACTGCCTGAAGGAACACCAGTGCCAATTAACCCAGTGCAGGTATTTAATAATTGCAAAAAAAACCAGAGTCACGCAAGACATTAGGCACAAGCATGTAACTGTAAAATGAAATATTTAATATTTTTATTTTCTCATTTTGGTAATGAGGCAAAGCATGGTGCTCCTAAACTTTTGGTCTATTACCTTGCTTTTGTCTCACCAAAACAGCAAAATTCCCTACTATACCAATACTAATCTTGTGTTTTTTATCTTACTAATATTATAAATGTGTAAATTTGGATGAATGCTTCTTCCTCTTTCACGCAAATGATACCGAACAGATTTAATTGAAACTTCGCAGAAACATTACTTATATATCAGTAACACACATATGATACATTTTATGTAAGAAAATTGTATAATTTATATAATTTGACAAAGTTGCAAAGGTAAGTTGAAAAATCCCTATTGTATGTATATATATTTTTTTATGCAGGTAAAATTGAAGCCAAGGCCCTGGTTGGAAAGGTGGGAAAGACAAGAACTAAAGGGAGTGTCAAATATTGAAGAGTACTTGAAAGCAAAAGATAGAGTCAGAAGAGAACTAAGGAAGACACCATGGGAGAAGTTTGACTTAATGAAACAATACAGGTAATGATTATATTTTATTTTTAGCTTTACACTATATCCTGCGTATTGCAGGGTAGATAAAACAAACTTACAACCCAATTGAAAAAAATATATTAAAAATTTTAAAAAAATATGTATAGTTGGACTTAAAGCTTCACTTAATTTAAATCCTCAACTCTTGGATACCATCTAAGTGCTCCAGTAAATTATCAAATGTTGAATATCTTATATGCTTCTTACAGCTTTATTTTTATTGTTAGCATGAGCAATCTTGAACGTGTAATATAAATAAGATGTCACATATAAATGATTCGTGTGATTTTTGCTATAGAATAAGTGTAATTTTGACCTTAAGACATTTGTAGACCTTAAGATATTTTCTTTTGAGCTAAATATATATGACCCAAAGACATTTTCATTTGACCCAAAGAATTCTTGCTAGTAAAAAGATTAGTTTAGAAAATTTATTCATAAGCTGACATCATATTTATTTTTCCTTTTTTTTATTTACAGAAAAACAATACCAGCTGAAGATCAATCAGAAATCTGGAGTGAAGTTTATAATCAGTTGCAACAAATGAGAGTGTCACGTAAAAAGTTCTCTAGGAAACGTACATTTGTTCCTCCTAAACCTCAACTTGGATAGAATTAATATAATATGAATAGTTTTAATGCAAATACAGTAGTTCATTCAATTTATAAGTTGTTTTTTTATTGAATTCTATGTTACCTATGCAATGAGTTACAAATTATTACCATTACAATTAATTCAATAAATTTGATAGTGTTACTGTGTGTTACTCTTATAAATGATATTTTTCAATTTATAATAAATATTCTCATTTCCTGGGATCTAATTCACAACCAGTCGCATTAGCAGTCACACTTTGTGCCCCTGACCCTGACCACGACGGCCATATTGCAATCAGTTCATAAATAAAAAAGTTACGTCTGTATAAATAATTGCATGCTACAAAAAATAAAAATATCGCTACAAAATGATTTAGCTGAAACTTTAGCTATCAATGTAAGGGTTTTTTTTAAATTATCATGTTATAATTTTACGAAAGTAATTCTGATGAGTAAATAAATAATTAGTAGTTAGTTGTTATGAAGTCTATTTGTATATATACATATTTTGGAGATATTGGGGATTTTTATTTTACGTGTGCAAGTACTAACAACGTAAAGAGTTTGTTACAGAGCATTTTAACAAGCTCAGCCAAAATTCCTCTCGCAGATACAATCGAAAACATGTCGTAAATGCCATTTGAGATACAAGTTCCATTTGGTGTAGCTTTACGGTTTAAAGTTCTCTCCCGAAATTGTCTGCTTAAAATGTAAGTACCTATATAATTGATTTTGGAAATCATGCGCACATCTCCCTTGTAGAATAAAATAAAAAATCCCGACTGCATATAAAAACAAATACTATGAAATTAAAAAAAAAACTGGCACAAAACAAATCCCTTTAAATGAAATTTTGTTATACCTATAAAATAAAAAAATATAAATATAAATTGTCACTAGATGGCAGAGTTTGCCGCGTACGTACGGCACAGATTAAAACACATGGGCGTCACATTTATGTCAAACTTGACAAATTGTACTATAACATTATTTTACTCTGTAAAGAGACTCTTTATGCGATACGACTATTAATGTTTATCTAACTTATTTCGACTAATAAAAATAGCCAAAGTGATTTAATACTACATAATAAAATACTAATAAAATGTTTCCTATTCTTGAATAATAATTCTAGTATGTGATTTGATTTATAAATTAAATCGTATCGTTGCATTCACGTGTAAATTTTTATGCAAGTGCACTGTGCAATGCAATCAATGCGTGCGGTACAGACGGTTTGCAAATTCGTTTGTTAAAAATTGTTAAATTAAAATATATATTTGCGGAACAGATTCGTGCCTAGGTGGTTAAAGTTCTCGATGATGTGATAAGATGGTTTAAGTGAATAATTCGTGAAATTATGGATGTATAAGATTCGTGTTGGAATTCATGTTGCATTGCTACACGGTACACCTGTCGCCGGGTAAGTACTTGTTTTCTTGCAGTTTTTGTTATTAAATGCATTCATTAAAAGTAAACACTATACGCCATACATTAATTGTTTGTTAATTTTAATAATCCTATTATTTTTCATACACAGTCATCGATTGTTTACGTGTTTCGAATTGCATTTTGTTCAACCTTGATTTATTGATTTGCGAGTGCAATTAAATATTAACGCGAGTGGTTTTCCGCCTTCTTTGTTTACTTAATTTTTTTAAATAGTAGATTAAGAAGATCTATAAACTTTTATACGTAGTAAATCCTTTTATATTGAGAATGAAATAAAAAGAAAAATTAACCAAATTTTGTTTGTATGCCATACAGAAAGTTTTTTTAAAGGTAATCAAAAGGATCTCAAAACAGGTTTACAATAAGTCTTAAATCTAAGGTAATATTGAATCATACCACTAATCTATTACAAATTACTTAGTGGGAGGCCAGCCTAAAGGAAATATAAAAATTACCATATTTAAGTTATTATGTTTCTAGATACATACACTAATATTATATTACAATTGTGTATAAAACTTAAATGTGCATATTTATATGTCCAAACAATATTATAAATGAAATAATATTATATATCTATCTTTATCTAAATGCTTAGCAATATTTAATAGGCTTTGAATGAAAGGAATTTCCATTGAAAACAAATTTTAA
This sequence comes from Heliconius cydno galanthus, assembly GCA_036379175.1. Classification (NCBI taxonomy): domain Eukaryota; kingdom Metazoa; phylum Arthropoda; class Insecta; order Lepidoptera; family Nymphalidae; genus Heliconius; species Heliconius cydno. The sequence continues at coordinate 72,455 of JAKRZM010000235.1, forward strand.
TTAAAATTTTTAATACACAATACTTTTATTTCTGACTTTGTGTAAAGTTAAAATATGCATGTTTATATATTTAAAGAATATTTTAATGGCAGTAAATGCCTTGCATTAATAGGCTACAAACAAATTGTATGTATAGATTGAATACCAATATAAATATTTGGTGAAATAGTTAGTTAGTTTGGCTCTCCATTCACTTTGACAACTCTGCTAGGGATACCAGGTGAAGATAAGTTAAGTCAATAAGACAAAAATATTTGTCTTGTGTGCTCAGTGGGATAAGTGAGTAGCTGTATCATTGTTTTACAGTTTTTGTATTAATGACTTATATTGGGGCCATTGTGGTGCAGTTGCACATCTGACTGTAAAATTATAGTTTCGGTCCCACCATTTCTTAAATATTAGATTTCTATTGTTCCTGTTATAATATATTAAAATAGCAGTTTAGGTTTCTGGTCCATTTAAGGTGTATTTGACTAAATAATATTATTGAAATCCCACTTTGAAATTTGAATTTTTTTCACATATTTATACATGATTAATTTCTAAGAAACAGTAATTAAAAGATATAAGTTGTTCATAAACTTGTATATCGTCTTTTGTATGAAGATTTCTGAGTTTGGTTATTCAAAATATTACACACTCAATAAGTATAATGTAATTGAGTTTATTTATTTCTTTTCTTTCTTTTATTTGTTCTTTTTTTTATATTTATACAATATATCTTATTTATAACTGGATAGATGCATAGAACAGTGTTAAGATAATTCTCAATATCTTACATGATTGAGTTCCACCACTCAACAAGTCAACACCGTATTTTGTCTCTTTACCGAGAATCCCGATTGGAAAACAATCTTTTCGTTTATAATCAGATGCTTTGCCGCTGCGCCACGACGGACTGACGCCTGAACTTAAAAGCTTTGCAAAAATAAGTTCGTGTAAATGTTACTTATTGTATTTACGAGTCAATTTCTTTTTACTAAAATTTTTAGGGCTCAGAATATTCCGAAGTGAACACTGACTACCTGGTCCCCTTTCCCCCTCTCCCTCTGCTTAAACTATACACCTATGCCTAAACCATAAACTCATACATGCGCAAAGCTCATGCAAATCTGGAACATTGTAATTTAAGTCGTCGTGTATAAGGAATGATGCAACCTTTACATAAAACACCTATAGTGTAAAGTATTTCCTAAAATATTTATCTTGTGTGTTCAAGCTATCAACACGTGCTTTATCTGTCTTTCGAAACCGGATGACAATAAAACAAACGCGTTAAAATGGTGGTGGTGGTTGGTGAACGTCTTAAAACGATTTAGTTTAGTCTTATTGTTGAATAAGAAAATACAATATTTTTTTAACTTCATGCAGCATATGGAACCTAGTGGTAAGAGACTTCGCTCCCCATTTTCCAACGAGTTCTGGAGCCTCGATACCCAGAGCAAAGATTATAAATATATAATATAAATTATGACATATTAATACTGCATTACCTTGTATAACATATTGGTGATCTCATGTTGAAATAGTGATAAATACCAACATAAAGAAAATTATAATATTCCGGAAATTGCTAACATATTTTAATGTTTACTGTTTATTACACTCTAGATATATGAAGTTACTAATCGAGGAAACAAGTTGAGTTCCGTCACTCAATACACATACACAATGCTTCAAAAGTTGGTAGAAAGTGAGGAACGGTTGTGCCTTTTAAGGAACGAAGTGTCCTAACACTAGGTCCCCAGGTTCAATCTGCCTCCCCTGCTACGCTACAGCGTAAAGCTAACAAAAATACAATTAGGTACATAGAAATTTTATCAATAACTATGTTAATTTTTATCAATAAATGCAAGCAATCTAAATATTTTATTTAAAAAAATAGCTTGTAACGTTCTTTTAAATAAACTTTTAAGATATTATTAACTCCATTTCTTTAAGCAACCTCGCGAGGTTAGAGTCGAAAGTTAAAAATAAGCTATTAATATAATATGGGATTATACTCGTCATAAATCTAAAAAAAGAAAATTCATTGATGGTTTTTCTTATTGCAACTAAAGCTTACGTAAATGTAATAACATAATTATTAATATTTTTTTGGTCTTTCCCAACTAGGAAGCTGAGCTATCATGTTTATGTATGTAAATTAATAGTTAATGAGGAAGTGTTATATTATAGACTTGCTATATGATGGACTGACTGCCTTAATGCTTCACATTTGTGAGATGATGTTGTCACTTCGTTTACATAAAAATAGCAAAGGATATCCGTCGCGTAGCTTCGGTTTCCTTTTCATATTTCACCTTTTTGAAATATATCCTTTAAATTTTATATTTTACCTAGCAAACACTACCTAGTAAAGAAATAAAAAAAACAACAATTCTGTTAAATAAAAAAACAATATATTTCGTAATAAAACGTTGCGTTTTATAATAATAAAAACAATCTGACGTTGTTTCCGCCCGGGATCGAACCGGGGACCTTGTGCGTGTGAAGCACACGTGATAACCGCTACACTACGGAAACTTAAGAACTGTGCTTGAAACATCAGAATAGGTTACATGTTATTGCAACTTCCTAACCAATGTTACCAAATGGGACATTTCTTCATAAAGTGTCATCACATAAAGACAATCTTAAAGGAAAAGACAGTGTGCATGAAGTGTATGCTTGGATGAAAAATGATGTGGTCCTCCCATATCTTCTGCATTATTCCATGACTAGAGAGACTAGAGATAATCGAGTCCAAATTATTTATATCTCCATTTTTCTATCAATTAGTTGACCCCAGATCCTAGATAGCGCAAACCAACGCTTTTCTACTAAAACCATCTTCACGTCAATTGCAAATATTTCCTCGACTTATGATATTTGAAGTCCAAACTTTCATACCTACTTACAATCACCATAATTGCGCCATCACAGCCCTTTATTTTTTACCATAGCTTATGTCACCATTAATAGCTATTCGTTTCTCACATTCAACTGATAGACATCGCTGTCGCAATCAGACAAAGCCAACTCGATAATTGTGATGAGGAATGCGAGTCAAACAAAAGGTTCATCTCCGCTCAATTAATATAGTGTTGAGTCACTGCAAGGGCGATTGCGGTAAGTAATTGTTATATGTGATGTCGTGTGGGGTCTGTTTTCATTGTCTTTGATAGGTGTGATGTCTTTGTTTATGGTGGTTTTTTATTGTATTGGTTGAAGATTAACTGTTGAGTAAGGTAGGTTTTGTCATTTCCTTAGAAAAAAGCAATTTAAAAGATATTAATATGTCGTATCATCATCTTGAGATCAAAATATTTAGGTAATTTGTATTTTTGTTAATGAAAATAGAAATAATATTCTTTTGATGATGTCGTGACGTAGGGGCACAGTGTAATTGTAAACGCGACAGATTGTAGATTTTATATTTTTATTCCTAATATAAAGAAATATGTTATATTTCCATTGTCTTCGCTCTGGTGTAGAGGCAAAACAGGGCGTTGATTTCCACCATTCAACACCCAATGCCTCTAGAATTCGGCAGAAAATAAGGAATGGAGTGTCTTAACACAAGGTTCCCTCTGTATAGATGACGCTATAATTATTTTCCAAATACGCTTTACTCATAAAATATAAACAATATATTCATAAGTTTTATTCTAAGGAAGAATGAAATCAAAACAACCTTATTTTCAAATATGGTTGTATAATTGTTACTCGGTAATAGCACGCAATGAGCCTCTCATAACAGTAATTGAAAGTACAGCCCACCTTTTGAAATTGAACTTGATCCAAGGGCATAGTGAGTGGTTCTGTCTGTTTATTTATGTTTTCATTTTCACGTAAAAATAGATTTCTCATTTAATTCGCTTACTTCATTAAAAATTTTATCTTTGTTATTTCTACATAAATATTTTATTAAGTATTTAAAAAGTATTTTATGATTAATAAATATTTTTTTATTCAGCTTTCTCTTGTTGCGTACATTAAAAACTTGCAATATATATTTTATACGTATGAAGTATCCGAATAATACGTTTTATTATTATTTTTTCAATGTGTTACTTAATATTTCTTTTGCCTCAAATGCCTCATATTTTCACTCAACACGCAACGTCTCCAGAATTCGGTGGAAACTGGAGAACGGAGTGTCTTAACACTAGACTCCATCAAATATAACCTGGCCCTCTTTAAGGAACGAGTGAATAGGTACTACCTAGGCAAGCATGCTCCACCTTCGTTTGCATCGTCACTTACCACCAGGTAAGATAGCGGACAAATGCTTGCCTATCAACAATAAAAAAAATATATATATACAGGATACAGCGTGAAGCTGAAAAAAAAGTTAAAAAAAATAATGTTTCATTGGGTTAAGTAATCAGCAAGTTAGTACTTTCTTATCACGCACACGTTGGGTTATTGCGTGTTTGTAAGTTATAAAAATATTACGCGACGTGGGGTTCCGGCATTAAATAAGGGTAAGTCGTTCCGTGTTTTTGAGGATATGATTCACTTTGGCTCCTTCATTCATGTAATAAGACTCCCCATAGTGAAGATAAATGGGCTTTTATTTACCCTATAACTTTCGTTCACTTTTAATTTTTTTCTCATTAATTATTCTTATTATTATATATTTTGTATAGAATGAGTGGTGCAGGGGCATAAGCTTGTGGCTGTAACGGTACGGTTGTGGATTCGATTTCTACTCGGAGGAATGAATTGTTATTTATTAATATTATCTTTGCTTCTCTGGGTGCAAAAGCGCGGCGTTGACTTTACAAATGTAATTTCTAAAGTTGACAATTATGATTATGAATGTACCTACTGGCCTCACAATACCTTAAACTAATAACAAGTTTCCTTTTTAAAAGTCTTATTGCAAAAATTTTATATAAGCGAAATATCTAATATGCAAAATAAACTGTTAGCAAATTTTCATAAAAATGTCTACATAATTATGAGGCAGGCGTGGCGCAGGGTCTCTAATGCGACTGTAATGATGGTTGAGGGTTCGATTCCCACTCGGGAGAATGAATTAATATTTATTAATATATTCATTTCATTGCTCTGGTATCAAGACAANGTAAAAATAGATTTCTTATTTAATTCGCTTACTTCATTAAAAAAATTATCTTTGTTATTTCTACATAAATATTTTATTAAGCATTTAAAAAGTATTTTATGATTAATAAATATTTTTTTATTCAGCTTTCTCTTGTTGCGTACATTAAAAATGTGCAATATATATTTAATACGGATGTAGTATCCGAATAATACATTTAATGTTATTTTTTCAATGTGTTACTTAATATTTCATTTCCCTCAAATGCTTCATATTTTATGTCTCCAGAATTCGGTACAAACTGGAGAACGGAGTGTCGTAACACTACACTCCTTTTTCATATCCTGCTATATGCAGGATACAGCGAAGAAGCTGAAAAAAAAGTAAAAAAATAATATTTCGTTGGGTTAAGTAATCAGCAAGTTAGTACTTTCTTATCACGCACACGTTGGGTTATTGCATGTTTGTGAGTTATAAAAATATTACGCGACGTGGGGTTCCGGCATTTAATAAGGGTAAGTCGTTCCGTTTACGTGTTTTTGGGGATATGATTCACTTTGCCTCCTTCATTGTATTTTAATACATGTAATAAGACTCCCCATAGCGAAGATAAATGGGCTTTTATTTACCCTATAACTTTCGTTCACTTTTTTTGTTTCATTAATTATTATTATTATTATATAAAATAGAATGAGTGGTGCAGGGGCATAAGCGTCTCACTGTAACGCGACGGTTGTGAGTTCAATTTCTACTCGGAGGAATGAATTATTATTTATTAATATTATCTTTGCTTCTCTGGGTGCAAAAGCGCGGCGTTGACTTTACATATGTAATTTCTAAAGTTGACAGTTATGATTATGAATGTACCTACTGGCCTCACAATGCTTTAAACTAATAGCAAGTTTCCTTTTTAAAAGTCTTATTGCAAAAATTTTATATAAGCGAAATATCTAATATGCAAAATAAACTGTTAGCAAATTTTCATAAAAATGTCTACATAATTATGAGGCAGGCGTGGCGCAGGGTCTCTAATGCGACTGTAATGATGGTTGAGGGTTCGATTCCCACTCGGGAGAATGAATTAATATTTATTAATATATTCATTTCATTGCTCTGGTATCAAGACAAAAGCGCGACGTTGACCGCCACTCAACAAGCAATGCCTCGTAAATTGATAGGAAAGTAGGGAAGTAGGAAGTAGGAAGAAGTAGGGTTCCCTCTGCCTCAGCGTGAAACAGATAAAAAATAATATGCAAAATAAACTATAACACTATTTTCTCGATTATATGCTTAAGATAAATTTCTAAGTCTCAAAAAATTCTATCGAAGTCGGCATCCTTTTTAACTGAATATGTTACAATATTTCATTTTGATGTCACAGTGATCTAAATCATTTTGCTCTCTGCCTTTCTAAACATCACCTTAAAAGGATTGATAGATCATTGCTCTTGGAAAATATGGCTATCTGATGTGCTGATACGAATATAGTTTTTGAACATTTGATATGTAAAGGAGTATGTTATTAAAACCTTTATTTTTAGTTTCTCATTCCGTTCTGTTTTTAACTTTCAGTCAATGTACCATATAATAATTGTTATAAAAATTATATTATTGTATTATATGTTATTATGGCGAGGCCAGTCGGTAGGCGCAGGAACACAAGCGTGTGACTGTAAATGCAACAGGTTGTGGATTCAATTCCCGCTTGATATTTATTATTTTCATTCCTTCGCTCTGTTGTCAAAGCAAAGTGCTGCGTTGAATTCCGATCAAAACACACTGCCAGAAAACGGCGGAAAGTGGGGATAGGAGTGTTCTCAATACTAGGCTAGCTCTGTCTACCCTGCTGCGGGATATATGCGGGATACAGCGTGAAGCTGACAAAAAACTTATAATATGTTTTTATGCATTTTAAATCTATAAATACCGTAGCGCGTTTTTATACCTATGATTTATTAAATTATGCTTACATTATAAAGGCCCTTCACAATTACCTTTATAAAGGCGGAGATTTCTCAATCTGACCATTAGTCAAGGTGACGTGCGAATCAATTGATACTTCCCATGACGAAATTTAAGATGAAATTCAATATTCGTTTGATTCACAAACACGTCAATAACGTTGAACTGGCTGGGAACTGACACAATAGTGTAAATAACATTGAAGCTATAACGTTGGTATATAATTTAAATAATTAAATGAAATTATATATAGTGAATTTAGAGTTGCCGTCGTACCTTAGTGGTATATACGTGTGAGTGTAAATGCAACGGTTGTGGGTTCGATTACCACTCGGGCGAAATGATTACTTATTTACGAATATTTTATTATAATTTTATACGGATTTTTATTTTGTTTGAAAAAAATAAGTTTGTTTATTGTATTTTAAGTCATTTACTAATTAAATTGATGATTTTTTTTGATAAAGTGACTTCTCCGTTTCTTGCCACGCGTGATGTCTCTGCGGGAGTCATTAACAAATTTCATAATGTGTATGTTTGTCTTGTAAGATCACGTGTCTATATTTGGATACAATGATTAAGTAATGCTTGAAAGTATGTCTTTTGAGAAGCACAATATATTTAATGATCTTAGATCTTGCTTTTCACTTAAGATTTTTTTTAATACAATATAGGTACACAGCTTTACCCTACTTTTCGTATTCTTTTATGTTTCTACATATTAATTTTAATAAATAAAATTTTTTTTTATGCATTTCATATTTAGCAATGAAGGCTGAGTAAAATTCATGATAACTGATAAGGAGAAAAGCCTCTTCTATTTCATGCTTATGCACTGATTCTATTTAAGAGTGATAGGAGACACGAAAATTCAGCGGAAAGTGGAGAACGGAGTGTCTTAACACTCTGCCTATCCTGCCATTTTTGAAATAAAGTGTGAAGCTTAAAAAAAATTAAAATAACTCAACTAAATGTGATAAGGCGGCCTTATCACTAAAATTTATCTCTTCCTCGTTTTAAAAAAATGCTGTAAAGAAAAGTACATACTTGTCGCAGCATGACGTAGAAAGTAGATGGTGTTCAATTTATGCGTGATTCAAATCGCATATAAAATTCATTAAGACAAGATTATTCTTAGGTATTCTAACTGTAATATTACAAACTTTCGATTCTAATTAATTAGTAAATGTTATAGCTATATCTAATTAAGGCGAATTAAGCGAAGCGACATTGAAATCTATAAAACTTTTACATTTAAATATTAGAACCATTTTTTTTAAATATCCACTGCTTGTTTCTAAAAGTTTTTTTTTTAATTACAAAAATGTGTCGAAACCATCCATCACGAAAAGCAACCGACTTTGATCTTACTTAAAAGCGTTTTTATTAATAGTCCTGTCTTAAAATTTACACTCGTAATTATGTTAAACGAGATTATTGTCTTAAAATTCTTATAGTAGGTAGTTAGGTATATAGGTCAATGTAATTTGTAGAACCAGTCAACATTTACCTATAAAAATTTATGTAATTGTATTTTTTTGTATATTATTTGAATAATATGGTTTCTGTGGTTGGAATAATCCAGTTTTACCATTTCATTTGTATTAAATAAACATATAAATTACCGATACATTACCCATAATGTAAACTTTTAATCTCTGTGAGTTTTTGATTAGAAATAGGTAAGTTTAAAAAAAACTTCTATCTTTTTCTAAATGGGTTGAGTATGTAATAATGTATAATATTTCTCCTAATATATTAAAAAAAGGTGGCAGAATTCAGATATACATGTGGAATTATGTACCAATTGATATAAGTTGCGTTGTAATATTATGTACGCGTCGATGTCTTTAGTATTATTATGAGACACAGGGCTTAGAGTTACGACACTAACTTTCCGCCGAATTCTGGAGGCAGAGTTCTCTGGAGGAGTGGCGGAATCCAACGCTGCGCTTTGCCTCCATACCATAGCGAAGAAATGAAAACATTAGATATTTTATTTCCTCGAGTGAGTATCGAACCCATAACCTACCACGTTTACAGTCACACGCTTGTGCTCTCTTAGTATCTATGCTGCCCTTTTATACATAATATGTTAAATAGTAATTACAAAACTACACCTCATAGTGGAATCTGGCCTCATTAAGATGGCGAAACAATTGTTAGATAAACATTTGAAAATCAAACAGGTGTTTAAACATGCCAAATAGCTAAACCACCGCGTGGGATGTGGATTGAAGAATAATAGGGATAGATAGATAAAGATAAATAGATAATTGTTCGAAATAAGGAGAATATTTAGATATTAGAAATATTTAGATTTATAAATTTTATTTTATCTTGGTTAACTTTTATGTACTGTTGAACGTGAGATCTTATAAATGGACCGTTTATTTTGAGAGTGATGTAAGTCCATTTTCTTTTGTTTCGAGAAAATTAAAGGTTAGTATATCGAAGATTATGCAATTTCATTTACCGACCGATTTTAAGTTGTTCAAAACATGGGTTTTTTTTGAGAAATTAAACACGGACTAGTTATATATAAAAAAAATATATTAAATTAAGCATGAATTACGTGATCATTTACGTACGAGCTCATTTTTCTCAAAATTGGACTTACACCACTTTCAAAATAAACGGTCCAA
>JAKRZM010000235.1:88288-116420 GCA_036379175.1 Heliconius cydno galanthus
TACGTCCTATAAGTGACGTCCATGCAAAATTTGAGACTCCTAGCATTTGTAGTAACGAAGTTTCATACAAACTTTCAACCCCGAAAACAACCCCATAGAAGTCGAATATTGCAAATTGCCGTCTTAGCGAGCACCTACGTCCTATAAATAAGTCCTATGCATAACCTCCTTTTCTTACAGAAGTCGGTTAAAAATTTGAGATTGCTAGCACATGTAGTTTCTGAGATTTCGTGATGAGTGAGTGACTTTTCGATTTTATATATATAGATAAACGATCTCTAGTGAGTCTGGATTATGTTTATTGAATCGTATAATAGTTTAGCACGTGATTTACTTACGTTGTCAACTAATATAATGAAATGACATCTTAAAAAGCTTTTTTTTTTAAAGGTGTTTTTGTCGATATTGTTTGCGTTATTTGGTGGACACAAAAAAAATCGTATTCGATTTTTGTTTGATCTATTAATTTTATAGGATTTTTTCTCTTAGTTTCACGCTGTAGTTTCCATAGCGAAGAATGTTAAAATTAAATATTTCATTTCCTCAAGTGGAAATCGAATCCACAACCTGTCGCGTTCGCTCGGCTTCGATTTGCCTATATGTGATCTATTCTCAAATTACATTTATAGGTAGGTATAAGTGATTCAATAAACAATACTTGTACAAACAAGCAGGGAATTATTGATAATAAGCAATCTGAGACCAACCAAATATTGACAAATTTCAAATATGAAAATCAATATTATTACAACATTAGTTACGTTGAAATTAGTATCGTCATCAAGTTAAATAGCTAATTCAGTTCTATTTTCACAGTAACATTGTATTTCATATTACTATAGCCATACATGCTGGTATATTAGGAGATAACGTAGAACGCAAAAGTTGTTAAGTTAACCACAAATCTTGTAATGGTATTAGGAGCGTTGTGGAAGCCCATAAATCATTCGGTTGCCACGAGGACAATACCGGTGGCCTTGTGGTACTATACTGAGACAGTTCATTGAACTCGGTCCATTCCAAATAAAGATGAAATATTGAGCTAAGTATATATGGATATAGCAAAGATAAAAGAAAAATATTATTCTTCCTTAGGTACTTAATTTAAGACTAAAAATATATTCAATTTGTCGCTATTAATATCGTGTAAGCTGTTTCGTATAAATCATCTTTTAAAATTAGTGTTCTATTAGTGGTAACATTCTTAAATATCAAGCTTAAGTTAAAATAATTTAAAAATGATTATGATCCTGGCTTATTAGCAAAAGCTTATGCATATTATTTAAGTTAAAAAAATATATATATATAAAATTATAAAATGTTAATATTGTCATTCTTTCTTAGCTTCACGTTTTTCCCCCGAAACAGGTTAGGCTTAAACAACATATTGTCAAAACATTCCGTTCTCTCTATTTATCTGGAATTCGGTGCCTATGTGCCTATGTGTGTAAGTAGCATCTCCAAAGGAGCTTTGTCTTACCAGAGCTTAACTTAAATATAGTTCCCCCTTCCCCGAATGAGATCGAACCCACAACCCTCAATAACAACATGGCTTATCAAAGCTACACGGGATCTCTCTAATGAGCCCTCTAATCCGTTTGAATACAACGCGCTTATAGTTTGTATAAACAGTAGTCTAATGAATATGAATGAGATACGCTTTAGAGGTACCCGATTATAATGTAACAGTGCTAGGCGCATGGGATCGTTCAGTAGAATAATATAAATTCAATATAATATAGATATTTTATAGTTGTACCTATATATACAGTAAAAAAAAGAAATTACTATCGAAAATAATACAATAATAGAAAACTTAATATTTATTTGGAAAACGTATGAAAATTGGAACCTAGCTGAATTTGAACCCGCGCCCTTTGGAAATCATCCGTGCGCTCTGACCGCTATGCCATACGTTCTCATGAAGCTACGTCGAAATTCTTATACACGTATTTGAACGGGTGTTTTTAGCCATCCAGCTTATCCGGTTTCCAAGAGGCGCGGGTTCAAATCCCGCTACTTTCAAGATTTTTTTACATTTCCTCAATAAGTACTTATGATTACATTTATGCATTTTTAAGCTAAATATCATAAAATATGGAAATGTTCACGAAAGTTGTTTTTACTCTAAATAATTTTTGGTCTATGTAAAATATTATGATCTGGTTATTGTAAATCTAAATATTAGAGTGGCGGACAACTTGAGATGTCGTGCGTGGGTGGATAAACATGCAGCCGGCTGCAACAGTTGTTAGTAGACGATTCTTATACGTCCGTTAGCTTGCTGTTTGTGCCGTCACGTCAGTCCGACACTAACGCGAATTAGTCTTACGGTATAGCGTTTCTGATAATATGTTTTGGAAATAATCGTAGAGAATTAGGAGGTTAAAACTATAAAATTTTTATTTATTTATATTAATTTTCTTTTTGTCAGCTGTACAATTTATTCCGCGTATGGTAGGTAGGCAGAGGGAACCTACTCTTAAGATTTTTCTTTTTCTGCTTTGGTAGGTACCGGGGCGAAAAAATGAAATTATGAATAAATTTTAATTTCATTAATTCCCCTGAGTGGGAATCGATCCCACCGTTGGGTTACAGATTACAATCTCACGTTTGCTTGGCCTCATTAAGTTTATTAAAGTGAATAAAGAGAAGAGAGTTATGAACTTTATTAATATTAGGTAAATATTAGTTAAGTTTGCTTGTAAACACGTTTTGTACTGTTAGCTAAATATTTTGTTTTACGTTATTCTACATACTTTATTTGTCTAAGTAAAAGTGCGTTTATAGCAATAATACCAGTTGGTTACAATAGATATCATTAGCACTTAAACTAAGATTTCTTGTATTTATTTATGTAAATGGCAAGCTAAATGATTTTCTCCAACCACTTATACCATATATTTATTATAATATATTCAAATATACAGGGAATTTACCTAAGTAATACATAAAATATTTATTAGTTTTTCTAACCTAGAAATATAAAATCGTATAATATTTGCAAATTAATAATTATATAATTACTTACATATTTCTAATAAAAAAAACAATGTTTCTTTTATGTATCTTCAAAGCATAACTCGTTGTGTTTCTATATTCAACAGCGCATTAAACATACGTTAGTTTCGATTCACAGAGCAAATAGGAGCTTGCAAATGAGCCATGATAACTCCAGAACTGAAATATTAATCGAAACAAGATATCGGACAATACTTTAATAAAACTTATAATTTTTTAGGCCCATTCACTTTTATCAATAATTTAATTATGTAGATAAGTTGAAAATACAAAAAAAAAATTTTTTTTTAAATCAATTTTTTGAAAAGAAATTTAAAGTTTTGCAATCGATGTAGTTTATTTGTTTTACTGCTGTAATAAGCTATTTTTAAAGTTATGTAAATAATTATATACGATATGTAATACATAAATAACTCATATTTAAATCAATATTAATGATTTCTCTATGGTTCAGTGGTATAGTCGACGATGCGTTCAATTCTAGTCGACCGATTAAGATTCGCATTTATTTATATTGGTTTATTTAGAATTCTGAATACAAGGATGTTGAGTAACCAGCTTGTAACAGTAAAGAAGATGTAATAAGAAAAAAGTGAAAGTCAATTTATTAGCCTTGGTTGTTTATTTAATAGCGAATACGGTTTTTTTTTAACCTAAGTTACTGTGCCAGTCGAAATAATGTGGGAGTTAATGCTACTAGGTACTTTTAATATTAGTTTTTGAAATATGTAATTGATTTGAAGCCAGTCATGCTGCAGGGGCATAAGCTGTGATATTCTTATTTAAGGAAATTAGATACCTATTTATATATTTCCGTCTGGTAACGAGGTAAAAAACGGTGGTTGGATTCTGACACGCAATGCCTCCAGAATTCGGTGGAAAGTGAGGAACGGAATTGAATTAATGTGACCGGTGTGTCTGAACACTAGGTTCCCAGGTCCCCTCTGCTTACCCAGCTTTGTGTGGGACTGTATCTCAATCCCCGTGAATCTAAAAAACAAACTCTTTTTCGGTAATGCTTGTTTACTTATATACATCAAATATTGCGTATATAATTGACATTTTAGACATTGTGAAGGTGTTCGAAGCACCTGCAATGTTTACTGTTGCAGCTGTATTACTAAAATGTATCTAAATGGTTTTCTTTGGTGAGTTAATTATCACCATCTCCTTATTTGGCCCTCTTCGCCTTAAATTACGAAATTAATAATCGTTATTCAACGCACTTATTGGGAGTTTATATATAATACACATTTTGTAGAGCATTCTATAGTTAATGAAGGACGAATGCATTTTTGAAGTTGTTTTGCATAATTTCAGTGCATACCGCCGCTGTTACAAATATTTCTATGTATTTGTTTTTTTTTGTACGTACTTATATATAAAATGGTAGTTAATGTCGTAACTTTTTAACACTTTCCAGTTATTTGCAGTCGACTCAAAATAGTGTGAGTGTACACGCGACGGTTTTGGGTTCGATGCCCACTCGAGAAATGAAATATTTAATATTTTCATTTTTTCGCTATGATGGCAAACCGTAGCGTAGGGAGGGCGAAAACTGGGCAACGGATTGGGTTCCCTCTACCTACCCTGCTATTTGAGGGATACACCGTGAAACTTAACTAAAAATAAGGCGTTTAAAATATGCGTTTTTATTAATCACTTTAGTTAAAAATAATTAAAATCTACTAAAACATTTGTAATTTGAGTGCCGTAAATATGAGTGGTTAATTACGTTTAAATAATGACTAGGTACGTTTAACCTGCATATGTTATTTTCATACATTACATAATGTTCACTTTCTTCAGACGTATGTATTAGATTATCACAATTGTAAAATTTAACGTATGTATTAGATTATCACAATTGTAAAGCATGTTTCGAACATATTTAGATATACGAATACAAATGGCCGATCACGCTTGCCTCTATTTTGAGGCCTATGTTATAGGTACTAAGGTTGAGTTTGGTTCGATGTAATGAAGTATTCGTTGATCCGCTGATAGTGTCATATTTGCTCGTTACTAATGTCACTTTCTTAATAGCGCAAGTGCCAAAAGTGTAAATGGTTTTGACTGAAGAAATTCGAAAGTAAAGTACAAAAGCTCTATGTGAAAAGTAACTTTTTATAGCTTCACATACATGGATAGCAGCAGGGGGAATGTGGTAATCTAATGCTAGAACACTCCGTTCCCATTAAGACCATTTCCCATTTTCCGTCAATTTCTCGAAATATTACGCGTTGAGTGCGCCATCAACGCCGTTCCTGCTTCACAATTAGAGCGAAAAAATAAAAACAAAAATATTTTTCCTTTCGTTAATCNAACTTTTTAACGCAGTCGTATTATTGGCAGTCGACTACAAATAATGTGACTGTAAACGCGACGGTTGTGGGTTCGATTCCCATTCTATGAAATGAGATATTGAATATTTTCATTTCTTCGCTCTGGTGACAGGGTAAACCGTGGCGGTTAGTTCTGTCATTTAATACGCAATACCTCAAGCGGGAGACTCGGGAACGATGTGGGCCTCTGCCTGCCCTGCTATTTGAGGGATACACCGTGAAACTTAACTAAAAATAATGCGTTTAAAATACGCGTTTTATTAATCACTTTAGTCAAAAATAATTAAAATCTACTAAAACATTTGTAATTTGAGTGCCGTAAATATGAGTGGTTAATTACGTTTAAATAATGACTAGGTACGTTTAACCTGCGTATGTTATTTTCATACATTACATAATGTTCACTTTCTTTAGACGTATGTATGAGATTATCACTATTGTAAAGCATGTTTCGAACATATTTAGATATACGAATACAAATGGCCGATCACGCTTGCCTCTATTTTGAGGCCTATGTTGTAGGTAGTAAGGTTGGGTTTGGTTGAATGAAATGAAGTATTCGTTGATCCGCTGATAGTGTCATATTTGCTCGTTACTAATGTCACTTTCTTAATAGCGCAAGTGCCAAAAGTGTAAATGGTTTTGACTGAAGAAATTCGAAAGTAAAGTACAAAAGCTCTATGTGAAAAGTAACTTTTTATAGCTTCACATACATGGATAGCAGCAGGGGGAATGTGGTAATCTAATGCTAGAACACTCCGTTCCCATTAAGACCATTTCCCATTTTCCGTCAATTTCTCGAAATATTACGCGTTGAGTGCGCCATCAACGCCGTTCCTGCTTCACAATTAGAGCGAAAAAATAAAAACAAAAATATTTTTCCTTTCGTTAATCATTCACTCATTTTCATTTCTGTAATTATCGGTCATCTATCATTTAAACTTTTTGAACTTCCTCGACCTGACGGGAGTGCTTAAAATATCGAAGGAACTAGAAATTACTATCATTTTCTAACATAGTTATTTTATGAATATTTGGTCATCAGGCGCAGTAGAGCAGAGTGTTAGTGCAAACGCGATACTTTTGGGTTCTAATCCCATAAGTACTCGGTGGAATAAAATATTTTCATTTCTCTGCTCTGATATACAAAGTAAGGTGATGAGTTCATCTTCTACACTCATACACAACATCTCTACTTCGGGCGGAGGATATTAAATGAAATGACATAAGATTCTCTTTGCCTACTCTGCTAAAAATATAACAAACATTACTTATAACAAACAAAAGGCAAAGGTTCAAATCTTAAAAATATCTGACGGAATAAAAAATATAAAGTACCTATATACCTACAATATGAATTTATAACCAAAATATAGTAATATATGTATACTAATAATATTTAAGCCTGGAATGTAAAGGAAGCTCTAATCTAGAAAAGCAAACAGTATTTTTATGAGCGGCGAGGGCAGATTGATGTTGCTATTTTTTCCTCCTCTTTTATCCACTCGACAAGTTTAGAGAGCCCCATTTGGACACGGAAGCCAACCTTAAATAATATGTCGTAATAATTGGAAGGAAGTTCCAGTTATAGCTCGGTGTTGCCATTTATTTAATTTAATAAAATGGTAGTTTTAGCGTGTTCATAAATTGACACGTATTGATAATGATAAATTTTTTGATATTTTTAAATAATTATTCCTTACTTATTTTTAAACTAAACTAGAATTTTAATTCACGTCTATATAAAACGTTAGATTTTGAAACTAATAATAAATTCATGAAAATTCAGTTGCTGGAGTTCAGAAAACTTACAAAGGTAATAAGAAATTTAAAAGACGTTTTAATATTTAGATCTGAGAGAATTATCTCTATTTTAGGCACTCGATGGCTACACCTTTGATCACTGTTCGATTTTTACCTACTATGTCTTCTATTTTAAATATATTCATATTTCTAGTGGTCATGTTTCATTAAATTCAGCAATGGCTGGTTGGATTACAACCATAACTAACCAATATACAATGTTTCCAAAGGAAGGAGAGTAAAGAATTGAATCACTACGTTTCTATGTCTATCCTACAAAGAGCTAGAGACCTCTTAGGACGGTATCTGATCATGTACCTTAATTTTTTATCGCTTGCGCAATATCCGAGATTCGAAGTGTTCTTCGTGTTTTTTTTGTACTTTTATTTATATATTTAATTATATTTAATGAATAAAAATATATTTGTAGAAGTTGAAATGTAGTTATATATTTTTTCTTTGTATTATTAGTTTCTTTTCCAGCTTCACCATCCAGTGTTAAGACACATTCCGTCGAATAAAAATAGAAATTGAATTTCTTAGAATAATAGGAAGTCCTTAATTGCTAAACTTGATTTAAAGCGACCAATAAGACTCGTGGGCGTAGATGTTATTCAATTCTAAACGCTACCAATTTATTTACACCCACTTTTAAAATATTTGCGTATGGTCTCGTTTTTATAATTTAATCAAAAATTATAGAAACAAGGGATACTTTATTACTTGAAAGATTACGTAGTTTTTATATAAGCTTAAATAAATAATTCTAAGACTAAACAAATTAGAAAGAAAACTTATTTCTAGTAAATGCCTGTCTCATTCATAAGGAACGAAATGTAGATTACTTTAAGATGAAAAATAAAATAAAATGAGAATTTACACACTATTTACATGCGCATAAATAAGATATTTATAATATACAGAACAACAAAAATCTCCACCTTAACAACCAGGCAGACTTAGAGGCCAGTCGTGGCGCAGAGGCACAACAAGCATGTGACGCGCGACATTAACGCGACAAGCTGTGGGTTCAATTCCTACTCGAGAAAATTTTCGCTCTGCTGTCGACCAGCGGGGTTGAGTTCCACACGCCTCCAAAATTTAAAAAACGGGAAAAACGGAAAATTGGGAAACGGAAGTTTCGTAATGGGATTGGAATACCTTAACACTAGGTTCCCAGATCTCTGCTATGTACGGGATATAGCGTGAAGCAAGAAAAGATAATTTTGCCATTATTTGTTTTAAAAAAATTGTATAACATTTATGAAATATAAACAATCATAGGTACGTATAGAGTAGAAACATTGTCTAACGATTCCATATGGAAAGCGTGTATAATGCGATCTTATCTGCCGTAGGGCTTGTTAACGTAACACTTTTTACTTTTTACGCTTCTTCTTTAAGATGTACTAAATATATAACAAAGGAAGTTCTGAACCGTTTTGTTTACCAGTATATATGAGTAAAAGAAAAAGGTAAAAAAGTAAAAGAGCACAGCTAGTTTACAGACTTATTTTTGAAGTTTCCTTGAGAAGATTTGAAGGATTTTTATGCGGTTTTCACTAATAGACTAGAGGAAGGCTTAAGTTTATGTGTAGTTCATTCATATTAAAATATAATCCAAGCGGTCGAAGCCGCAAACAAATCTAATATTCTAATAATAAATTTGTCATTTATTTAAATTCATAAATGATAAGAGATTAGCTAATGCTAATGTCCTACCTAAAAATTATTTGATGATATACTGCATCATTATATAAAACTCGAACCTTATTAAGATAAATCTCTCTTACAATTGTTATAATTATTACGAAAACACTAATGAAATAAGGCAAGCCTTTTAACAACTTACATAACACTACCTACCTACATGTCACATAAACAATATTCTTACTTTCTATTCTCTCTTTCTCCTACGTTTATCGAAAGGACAATTGAAAACTGTAATAGAAGTTCTTTTGTGTTTATNACTTTTAAAATATTTGCGTATGGTCTCGTTTTTATAATTTAATCAAAAATTATAGAAACAAGGGATACTTTATTACTTGAAAGTTTACGTAGTTTTAATGTAAGTTTAAATAAATAATTCTATGACTAAATAAATTAGAAAGAAAACTTATTTCTAGTAAATGCCTGTCTCATTCATGAGGAACGAAATGTAGGTTACTTTAAAAAAATAAACTAGAATGAGAATTTACACACTATTTACATGTGCATAAATAAGATATTTATCATATACAGAACAACAGAGGCCAGTCGTGGCGCAGCGGCACAAGTATGTGAATGTAAACGCGACAAGCCATGGGTTCAATTCCCACTCGAAAAAAATTTGTAAAAAATTTGAAAAATTTCGAAAAGCGGGAAACGGAAGTTTCGTAATGGGATTAGAGTACCTTAACACTAGGTTCCCAGATCACTACTATGTACGGGATACAGCGTGAAGCAAGAAAATATAATTTAGTCATTATTTGTTTAAATTGTCTAATATTTATGAAATATAAACAATCATAGGTATGTATAGAGTAGAGACATTGTCTAACGATTCCATATGGAAAGCGTGTATAATGCGATCGTATCTGCCGTAGGGCTTGTTAACGTAACACTTTTTACTTTTTACGCTTCTTCTTTAAAATGTACTAAATATATAACAAAGGAAGTTCTGAACCGTTTTGTCTACCAGTATATGCGAGTAAAATAAAAAGGTAAAAAAAGTAAAAGAGCACAGCTAGTTTACAGACTTATTTTTGAAGTTTCCTTGAGAAGATTCGAAGGATTTTTATGCGGTTTTCACTAATAGACTAGAGGAAGGTTAAGGTATATGTAATAGTTCATTCATATTAAAATATAATCCAAGCGGTCGAAGCCGCAAACAAATCTAATATTCTAATAATAAATTTGTCATTTATTTAAATTCATAAATGATAAGAGATTAGCTAATGCTTATGTCCTACCTAAAAATTATTTGATGATATACTGCATCTGCATCATTATATAAAACTCGAGCCTTATTAAGATAAATCTCTCTTACAATTGTTATAATTATTACGGTAACGCTA
Organism: Heliconius cydno galanthus; assembly: GCA_036379175.1. NCBI lineage: Eukaryota > Metazoa > Arthropoda > Insecta > Lepidoptera > Nymphalidae > Heliconius > Heliconius cydno. Next base: position 98,514 of record JAKRZM010000235.1, read on the forward strand.
ATGAAATAAGGCAAACCTTTTAACAACTTACATAACACTACCTACCTATATGTCACATAAACAATATTCTTACTTTCTATTCTCTCTTTCTCCTTCGTTTATCGAAAGGACAATTGAAAACAGTAATAGAAGTTCTTTTGTGTTTATACTCTATACAATTGGTGAACTTTCGATTTTGCTCAGCTTGATTAATTATACTTCTCCCCAAAATGGCATGTGAATGGAAATGAAATATACGCATGTTTGTCTGTTTGTGTTTATACTATTCTACGATAGCTTAGTTAGCGTAAGGTCAAAATCTATGACATTGTATATTTTTATTATAGCATGGTATGCAGAAGAAACCTAGCGTTAAAGCACTCCGTTACCATTAAAACACTTATGTTCCCCTCATTTCGTCTTGAGTGGCGTACCTCAACGAAGGAACATGTTTAGTATTTGTAAATTATTTCTCTAATTATTTTAAATAGCCTATTTTACGATTTGAATTATTAATTTACCTTGCTTTAGTGCTATTTACTTTATAATATTGTTACTTCTTTTTTATGTCATAAGATTATTAAAGAGTTAAGAATGTCAATGTCAAACGCATCCTTATAAATCTCTTAACTAACCTACTTCCAAATCAGTGCAAGTATTTTCCCAGATGAATATAAAATCGATCGATCACTATAAACGTGTACTCATTTATCTAAGCTATGTCTCAAGGTGGTTTAACATAAACGCAATTCACTGTAGGTAGGTACATGGTACATGGAGACACTTGTCCCAAATAATGTGAACCGATTAGCATAACATGGTCTTGGTCTTTGGAAGTATTGCAATTGTTTAAAGGTTGGAGGGTTCTATCAAGTTGGAGTATACGTCATATTTGTTTCGAAATATTCTTAAATAAGATGATGATGATGATGATGATTATGCTACCAGCAGTTCCAGATATTACCTATACCTATACCTATTCCTTAAATTTTTACAACTTTATCGTTTGAACTTACCTATGGTGTACTCGTATTGTTACTAGTGATACATTGGTTTATGTTATCTAAATATTTAATTTGCATTAGATAATAACTTTTAATACAATTAAAAATAGCTTAAATTATAACGAGATTTCGCAAGGAGATAGATAATCTTATAGGATGTTATGAGATATCTGATATTAAGAAAAATATAATTTTTATCTTATATAGATACCTACGTAGAATTAAAAATAAGGAATGCAATGGAAACGGAGAGATACCTTTGCCCACAATAGGACAGTACAGGCTAGAGTAAAAAATATAGAATTAATTGTTTTACTTTAACATGCATAAACAAACATTAATTGCATGTAAGGTGTTTTATAATATGTAGAAAATGTACAGATGTAAAATGCACCTTTCATCGTTTGTCATTCATTCTTTTAAAAGGAACCATAATTAAATATTTCGTACACCTGCAACGATCTTCATCTATGGACTTGAACCAATAACCTAGAATTCGAAAAACTGTTGATTAGTACTTATTGCTACTTTTTTAATATATAGTACAAGCTAGGAATAAGTAAAGGTGGCTAATAAAATATTTTTATGCTTATTTATGAATAACGCATGCCACAGATGCTTCTCAGTAATTAACAGCAGCTGCCAATTGCATCTATTCTATATTTGGTACGGTATGGAGTATACGTACACGCGCCACGAGTGGCTTAAAGGTGTATTTGACATACTTCCAAGAATACACATTCTTATTTTTTTTACAAAATGTCAAATGCTAAAATATGTTAATGTCGATCATTAAAAATACAGTTATATTCATAGTAAGAAAGAATTTTGTTAAATGTCAATTGTATGTGCATACATACATACATACATACATAGCTTCACACTGTGTCCCGTTTATATATAACAGGGTAGACAAAGGGAACCTATAGTTAAGACACTGCGTTCCCCAATTTCCACCCATAATAAATTAATTTAAGAATCTATTTTCATTTACTTAATGTCAAATATACCTATATATTTTCCACAAAAACTATTTGATATTTGATTTAATACATGAACATGCAAAAATGTATGGAATTTTACTGGCTAAGGTAATTCCAACTTTACTATAGTCAACCGTCTATTACCCTCGTGAGGAGTTTAACGGTGTTGATCGTCACGATGCGGCTATTCGATGCAGCTGGAATAGCTTTTGTTTTATATGATCATGTATGATTTCTGATACATTTGTGTATTTTAATGTTTGACATCGATTTAAAATATTTATTTCAGAGGCAGCTTCAATACTTGCTTGTTAAATGTAAATATATAGCTATTAGAAATGAAATAATTGTGCATAAGCTTATTATATTTATCTGAGGCCAGTCGAGGCATAGGAGCGTAATCGTGAAACTGTAAATGCTATAGGTTGTGGGTTCGATCCCCAGTCGAGGATATTAAATATTTTCATTTCTTCGCTCTGGCCGTTCAACACGCAATGCCTCCAGAATTCGGTGGAAAATGGAGAATGGAGTGTCTTAACTAGGTTCCTTTTTCTATGTGCGGGATACAGCTTAAAGCTAAAAACTTATTTGTCTCATTTTCAAGTATAAAAATGTAGTCTCATAAAGCTAACTTCACGGGCGACACATATTCATTATTAATGACATCAATCATTATCAAGTGCTCCTGCAGGATGTTTTCTAGATGGTCGTTAAGATGTAAATGCATGTTTTACACGCACATCTCCTCGAGTTGCCGAGGAATAATTATAGGAATGTCTGTCCTTCTCTACATTCCTTGTGTCCCTCCGAGCTATAAAACCGACCGAGAGATAATAGGTTTAGATTTCATAGAAATGAATATAGATAAAAAATACAAGAAAATTGTTGAATTATCCCCAAATATCTATAGAGTAAAAAAAGTAAAGTATATTTATATTAGATACATTTATGTTAGCAATTCTTTTTCTCACGATGTGCCTACTATAGATCGGTTTTGCATATTTTTTCTAATAGCCTCCATTCAAAGCCGTTTTCCCCCAGGAATATAAAATTTCACACAAATCTTTTATTGCTCGTTTCAATATAGACGTATGGCCATTCTAGCTTAACGTTTCCCATGGCTGAGAATCCAGTCTCGGCGGCAATAGACTGTATTACATGCACTCCTTAATTATACTTGTTCTACGACCGCAGCTTACTGAACCTGTAGTGGGGAAGGGGGAATAGTGGAAAATTTTATGTCAATAGATATTTTAATAATAAATAGATTTAGGCTAGCTGTAGCGCAGGGTATAATTGTGTGATTGTAAAGACGGTAGGTTATGGGTTCGATTTCTATTCGAGAAAATGAAATATTTAATATTTTCATGGCTTAGTAATATGTAACAACTCTAATTATACTATCATTAAAAATAGTCATTAGCTATCTTGCTAGAGTCGTAAATTTTTAGAAATATAAATTCATAGTTCAATAATACGCTTAAATATCTTATTTCTACAGTGTATTTGAGAATAATTCCAGTTGTAAAATTAAATATTTAATCTAGGTGATGCCTTAAAATTGTAGCGCAGCAGTTAAGACTTAGCACGCGATGTCTATGCGAAATACACGCGGCAATATAACTGACTGAGGTCAGTCATGGTGCAGTAGCACAAGTGTTTGATTGTAATGCGACTAATTGTCGGTTCAATACCCACTGGAGGATTGGAAATGTTTATATGGAGGCAAGGCGCGGTGTTGAGTTTTGCCACTCAACAGGCAATGCCTCCAGAATGCGGTGGAAAATGGGGAACGGAGTATCGATAACACAAAGTTCTCTCTGTCTAACCTGGTGAAAAAATATAACTGACTTACTCGGTGGTCTTGTGAAGTAATACCATATAGAACTATGTTCTCAACAGTCAAAATAAAGAAAAATGTGAAATGGTTCCAGGAAATGGTTGTCAGAAATAAATGATGAGAATGCCTCCTTGAAACATATAGAGTAGTCTATGTTTTTTGTGAATATGAATGTTTTTTAAATTTTAAACTATGGAAAACCGCACAAAAAGCTAGTGTTAATTTATACGCCATTTTATGATTTTTATTGATAAATTACATATATGTTGTATATATAATATTACGTATGGAAAGTTGAGGTTGACCATTCATTCACAACTTCTTTGGATTTATTATATATCTTGAGGCGTCTAGGTCACAGATTACAACACTCGCTTTGCCTATTGGGCACGTTTAAAATTATATTTAAGTAGGTATATTTCTGTAATTTATAATATTATTGATATATTTGGGATTGCATTTTTGTTAAATATATGATAAATGTAAATGTATAAATATTTTATTTATGTATAATTTTCTCACTCCAGGTGCATGTTTAAAAAGAAACCCAATTTAGTACTTAAGATTTGTATAGATTAAAATATTTAGGCTTGTAATAAAAAATCACATTCTTTTAAAATTAATCTTCAATGAATCTGGTTTTTATACGATTCGTCTGTTGCGGTCAATATCAGCTGGATCCATCACCCGTCCGATTAAACCTGCGTAATGATTGCATACATGCACGACTGCCATTTCTTGAGAGCCTTGCCCAGGTGACTTGTCCATGTATGTAACAGTGAGCTTATTCGAAACTTAGCTATCCAACCAACTATAATATACCCGCGTTGCGATCGAGTCGCGTTAGAGCGGCGTTGTTTTTAATTTGTTAGCGTAAAGTTTGAAGTCCAAGCCGTTCAGTTAGATGCGTCACATAATAGCGCTCCGAGGTGCCTCAGTTTGCTCGCGCTGCCCGCGCAGCTCACTCGTGGGTTCAACTTCGCGTTATTTTATTATTAAAAAAAAAACGTCTTTTCGAAAACAAATTTGGAACTATATAGACCGGTAATGTCGGTTTAACTGTCGTTTTTTAAACGGCATATGCCTCTGGAGATGTTCATAATTCGCTTTGCGAATAATTAGTTGGTGACATTACTTCGCTCTGTTAAGTTATTGTCTTAACAGTGTCCGAGGAAACGTGTGTAACTCTTCCTGCGCTGTGGAATTTGCAGGTTGTGTGTTCTATTTGTGAAGTGGTAATGTGCCTTATGGTTTAGTGGTAGTGGTGTTGTTCAGATTTGATGGTACTGATCGTACGGAACGAGGTTCTATTTGTGATCTTTATATTATCGATGATCAAGGACTTTATATATGGTGAGAATTGTTGTTTCTTTTTAAGTTATGAAAAGTTATTCCAATAGATTTAAATTATGTTTCTGTTCTTAAGTACAGCGCTTGAGAATTTAAATAAAAAATAAAGGTTATCGCGTAGGTATCGTTTCAATGACATCAAGCACGTTTTTAAAGTGCATAATCGTTGAAATAGTGATTGAGCGAAACAAGTCCTCAGAGAATCATTCTTTACAACAATTATATAAAAAAGAGAGAGAAAATATAGATAAGCTCTAGCTTGAAAGTTTTAAACAAACATATAAACTGATACCGTAAGAAAGTTCTGTTAGTTTTATAGCAATCTAATTAGTGTACGACCAAATAGAATTATACATTTTATTATTAAATTAATTAACATTAAAAGAATGATTCGACAATGTTCAACGTAATGGAGAGTGGGAGAGTAGGTCAACGCGTTTATTAATTGCGAATCGACGCCTGCGAGTTGTACCGGCATTGTGTGCGAAATGATCGAAACTGGAACTTGTGATTTCCGTTCACTTTTAAAACTACACCACATTTATCTCTACTATGAAGGCTGTGAGTATTAAAAAGACTAAAGACATTAAATAAATATTTGTCCTTTCATTAAGTTGTTTCTGTTGTGCTTAATTTTTTATTAGCTAGGCGTGGTGGTTCGATTCCCACTCAAGTAAATAAAGATTTCATTTAATATTTGATGTTTTCATTTTACTCGCTTGCTAAAGTGGGAACGGAAGTGGAATGGAGTGTCTTAACACTAGAATACTATAAAATATTTTTATTTTCCTTCTGAAAATAAAAAAAAAATGTGAAAGCTATTTTATTATAATCTCTATTTGTTTTTATCGGCGTACTTTCATATATTAGTTACACACGATCGGTTAAGATATCATAAGGTAAACACCGCGCTAATGCTGTGACACATATATTTTTTAAGTAATCTCATTATCTTTCATGTAAAAAAAATCAATACTGTGATTTGTGAAGGAAGATTTGGTGGAAGTTGGTGTGATAGTGGTCGAGTTTGGATGAGGTTTTTTGATAAAGAAGTGGTTTATTATTTCGCTATATTATTAGTTCGGTACAAATCTTAATGTAACTTAAGATATTTAATAGAGAGTAGCCCTATTGTTTAACAAAACTTTTAACTTAGTTTCACGCCGTATCCCTAGAACGGTAGTCAGAGAGAACGGAATACTTCTAAAGTTTTCCTTTACTTGTTTCGCAAAAATTTGATATTTTTTTTTTGTTATTTTACAAGTATAGAATACTAAAATATTTTTCTTTAATTTCAATGAAAATTTGATTAGAGTTTTATAGAATTTTATGAAAATTATTATACTTTTAAATAAAAATTTTCACCATTACATTTGCAAAGTTTAATTAGTGAAACGCTTATTGTTAAATTATTAAAAGTAATTTTTATATTTCACACAAAATACTCTATGTACTAAATATGCGAAAATATATAAATATGAACCATTTTATTTCCTCGAGTGGGGATCGATCCTCACAACCAGTCGCGTTTATAGTCACAACTCAAAATATACATTAACAAACAGGTCCAAAACTTTACTAGATAATAAATATCTTTTCCTTTTACTTCTCGCACTTGGATTTAGTTATTTGTATCCACACCCTGACCTTTTGTCACGAAGTTTGTAAAACATTGCGATCTTTGATATTAGATATAGCCGCAACTTTCCTCCGTTTGAAAATGACATTATTGAGAACACTTTTACTTATTTAAAATATTATTTTAGTATTTACTATATTTAGTTTTAGAATATTATTAATTTGTTGATATTGTTTTTGAACAGGAATTATATCCTCTTAGATAAAAAGCTTAAATAACGTAGACGTGCTATTTATATCTTTCATACGTTGCATCACTACAAAATTTATGAAGTAAATAGGATCGTTACAATATTTATTATTTTTCCTTACATTTTCTTTCTTGTCCTTTTTAAAATAACATAATATCTTACACATCTTTATATAAGAAAGGGGAAGTTATCGTTAAGGCTATTCCGCTTATTTTAAATAATATATTTGTAAATAAAGAGAATGTAACTCTAAATTAATTTGGTAATAATTTAACAAATCTTAATACGTGTCTGATTATTTAATTAATTATATTAACTAAAACTATGTAATGTACATGTGGTTATTTCATTTAATTTTTTCATTTGTCCATTCATACATACGAGCCGTCGATTTATTTATTAAGCTATAATCATTATTTAATCATTTACAAGTTCATATTATCGTATGGCAACAGTGTTTGTACTATAGAAGAAAGTTGAACGTACCCCTTTCAGTGTATCCGATACTAAATAACAGTTGGCACCAGTTTAATGTTCATAGAGCTTAATAAATTTCATATCGAGATTTGTTGCTGATGTTAAAACTTAATTCGTGTTTTCTCTTAAACAAATATAGGTAAATGTGAAGTGAAAATTATAATAAATACGAATATACTGTAATTTGGTATATATTTCAATTTATATATGGTTATATATTTCTTATAATATATATAGTTGTTATAGTTCTAAAAACTATCTTTGAATTTAATGTTATAAACATAGATTTAGTCTTTATGTTGGGAGTTAATTCCGGCTTTTAATTAGAATTCCACAATTATTGTCGTAGTCGCGGGGCTGTGACTATAATATCCATTTCCATAAATTATAGCTGATGCAGAAGAAAATATTCTCCCATGACACACTTGATGCAGCTATGTAGGTTGTGTTGAATGTGAAACTGTCACAGCATAGTTTATGTTGTACATGTTTCGTAAACTCAAATAAATGTAGGTTCCCTATGAATGTTGTTAAATAAATCAACATAAAAATGCAGTTATTGCTTTTAATAATTGCATTTCCTATTTAAACGAGATTATATCTATCTTATCTTTTAGGTGTTTTATAGTGATTATTGAGTAACTATTTTATGGTAAAACTAGTGGATCCGAACTCGGCTACGCCCGCTTGAACTATACGAATATTTATTAAATATATTTATGAAATTTATTTCAGTTTTCAATAGAGAGATGCGTTAAGCAAGCTCATTTTGGGTGACATTTTCTAACAACAAACTTTGCAAATTGTTGCTTAGCAACGGTTGTTATTAACATGGCAGAATAAATTGCATGTTAAATTAATAAGTATTTTAATATATTGGTATATATCGATAATATTACAAATATGAGAAAAAAAAGTATTCTATATTCATCCCGAGACCCTCAAGTATCTCTTTATGAGTATTTTATCACAATTAAATTATCGGTTTGGCCCTGATTGTGTAAAAGACAGACAGACAGACAGAGTTACTTTCGAATTTATAATATAGGTGGATTACGGGTTAAATAAATGAACTAATCTGACGGCGCTATCTGGTTTACTAGATTTGTCGAACGTTTCGTAGAGCGCGACGAAATATTTCCATACTAATTGCTTTATTAACTCTTAACTTGCGTAATGCAGGATGCCGCGTGTAACAAAAGTAACTTCCACTTCCATGAACGTCTCTGTTTAAATTTATTTTTGCCGCGACCTTGATATCGTTTATGTCTACAAATTTAATCTCTAGTACATACGTCTCATTGTTTAGTTTTACAACCAGCCAAGAATTTTATCGTCTTATCACGGTTTTTAATCTACTTTTAATTTTTTTGCTATTTATGCTTATTAAAGTCAGTCGTCAAGCGCCAGTATAAGAGTTGGTCGACGTTTGAGTTAATTAAATTAATTTGGTATGAATTGAGTTAGATTTTATATTTTTATTACTGGCAATAATTATATAGAGAGTCGTTGGGTAGGAACAAGCGTGTGTCTGTATCGTGGCGGTTGTGGGTTGTGGTATTTTCATTTCTTCGCTCTGATGCTAAATCAAAGAGCGGCGTTGAGTTCCACAACTCAACACGCATTGCCTCAAAAATTCGACGGAAAGGTTCCGTCTGCCTACCCTACTCTATACGGAATAATTTTGTTGTTTATGAGGTTTTGCAACTTGTTTACATTATTTTTAATATCATAGGGAATACATTCCTCCAAATATTAATTAAGTTACATTGTTTTCGACCATTTATAACTTTTATGAGTCACAGCAAATCATTAAAATCAACGGCACACGCAACGCCGCCTTTCCGTCGCGTCGTCGGCCAAAAGTTCAATAGTCTGGTCCCTTTTCCGGTACATGGGCGCGCGCTCTCCGTGACGGGAGCGATGATAGGTGCAACTTTTGTATGCAATACAAAACTGCTTGCATTGCTATTTGTTAAGGCTTTTCCACACTTTGCCAATATCGAACATGAAATATAAGCCATTTCGTGTACTCTATACTTATAATAAAATCGTAGATATATTAGGAAAAATATTAATGGTGGCGTTTAATAACGTAAAACGTCGGTCCACCTGGTTGGAGAGCCGCCTGTGCTCCTTTTGCCGAGACGGGTTCGCCGGGTTCGAGTATACGAATATAGTCTATCATATATGTATCTACTTTAACTTTATATTATGTGTTTAAAGTATATTTGAATAATAATAATATAGTAATATTTATTTAAGTTATTTCAAACAAATAGATGCTTACTTATATGCATACTTTATTGCCATAGTAATATAATAAGACGCATCAACATCGCCATATAAGTAGTGCAGCGGACGTCCGTTTATGGGTTGCGATAACTATAAATTGATTCATCAGTGTGCCTGTGCATGCATCTTCATATATATTGATGTATCCGGCTTTTCATTTCATTCATAAAACTTACATAAAATTCACGACTTCCTTATTGTATTTGTAAAAATGGGAACCTAAATTTTCAATGACCTGGCTGCAAAAATACCGTTTAGAATGTTGGGGCTGAGAAAATATCGTGTCATTTTACTTCGTTTTTGTTCTTTAATAATTAATTAATAAGATTTATTTATTCCGGCTATTGTTATTTTTGTTAATGTTATAAAGAAAAAGATGACGTTTAGTTTTCTGTATGGAAAGGCTTCCTTATAAAATATTTAATATCTTTAAGATTTACAATTGTAACTGTAAAACACAGAGATATCAATTTATGTTTATTACAATTTTATTATAAAGCAACGAATAAAATATGTAATAACGATAATAGTAAATAATACGCTTGCAATAGTATCTAATAGTTAAGATAAGTTGGGTCTGTAATTATTTTAATTTCTCTTGTAGTATTGAATTAAGTCTGGTGTATTTTATGGCATTTGCTTAATGTAAAAAGCCTTATTTAAATTAAAACTTTTTTTACAGCTTCATGCATAGCAGGTTAGGCAGTGTTAAAACACTCCGCTCCCCACATTCCGACTAATTCCTAACTAACTCAACACTGGGCTTTGCCTCGACTGTAGAGCGAAGAAATAAAAATATTTCATTTCTTCGAACGGGAATCGAACTCACAACCTGTAGCGTTTACAGTCCCACGCTTGTACCCCTGCACCGCGACTGGCATCAGTTGAAGTTACTCAAGATAATATCAGGGTCAATAAAGATGGGGAACTCTCCATCGTGACTTATGGTTGCTCGGACGAGTATTGTTGGGCGACGTAATTTCCTTAAGAGGCAATTACTTACAGCTTCCTAGTAATTACTCGTAAGACCCAGGTGAAGTTTATATGTAAGATTGCAGGGCACTGAGTTACATAGTAAGAGAGACTGTTTTGTGTATTTAAAATGTTTTTAGCACTTTTGATAATTTTTGTTCTAGTTTCAAATTAAATATCAAGTCTGCAGTAATTTGTAGGTTTTCTATACTATTTTTGTTTTTATTTTTATTTTAATGGCCTTTCCATTAAAATTCCCACAATTTACCCCTGTACTACAAAATATTTTTAATGGAATTTAAACCCACAATTAATNCGAGTGGGTCGCTAATATACGAATGATAGACTACGTGTTTAAAATACATTTGAATAATAATAATATAGTAATATTTATTTAAGTTATTTCAAACAAATAGATGCTTACTTATAAGCATACTTTATTGCCATAGTAATATAATAAGACGCATCAACATCGCCATATAAGTAGTGCAACGGACGTCCGTTTGTGGGTTGCGATAACTATAAACTGATTCATCAGTGTGTATGCATGCATCTTCATATTATATTGATGTATCCGGCTTTTCATTTCATTCATAAAACTTATATAAAATTCACGACTTCCTTATTGTATTTGTAAAAATGGGAACCTAAAATTTTAATGACCTGGCTGCAAAAATACCGTTTAGAATGTTGGGGCTGACAAAATATCGTGTCATTTTACTTCGTTTTTGTTCTTTAATAATTAATTAATAAGATTTATTTATTCCGGCTATTGTTATTTTTCTGTATAGAAAGGCTTCCTTACTTTAAAAAATATTTCATACCTTTAAGATTTACAATTGTAACTGTAAAACACAGAGATATCAATTTATGTTTATTACAATTTTATTATAAAGCAGCGAATAAAATATGTAATAACGATAATAGTAAATTATACGCTTGCAATAGTATCTAATAGTTAAGATAAGTTGAGTCTGTAATTATTCTCATTCCTCTTGTAAAATGAAATTAAGTCTGGTGTATTTTATGGCATTTGTTAAATGTAAAAAGCCTTATTTAAATTGAAAAATTTTGGCAGTGTTAAGACACTCCGCTCCCCACTTTCCGCCTAATACCTAACTAACTCAACGCCGAGCTTTGCCTCGACTGTAGAGCGAAGAAATTAAAATATTTCATTTCTTCGAACGGGAATCGAACTCACAACCTTTAGCGTTTACAGTCCCACGCTTGTACCCCTGCACCGCGACTGGCATCAGTTGAAGTTACTCAAGATAATATCAGGGTCAATAAAGATGGGGAACTCTCCATCGTGACTTATGGTTGCTCGAGCGAGTATTGTTGGGCGACGTAATTTCCTTAAGAGGTAATTACTTACAGCTTCCTAGTAATTACTCGTAAGACCCAGGTGAAGTTTATATGTAAGATTGCAGGGCACTGAGTTACATCGTAAGAAACATTGCCTTGTATATTTAAAATTATTTTTAGCACTTTTGATAATTTTTGTTCTACTTTCAAATTAAATGTCAAGTCTGCAGTAATTTCTAGTATACTATTTTTGTTTTTATTTTGATAGAGAGGTCCCACAATTTGCCGCTGTACTACAAAATATTTTTAATATAAACATTTGCCTTAATGGAATTTAAACCCACAATTAATATAGAATCAAAATTTATCAAAAATATCAATATCTAATATGCAGTATACATATAGTTCATTATTACCGAATGAATGAATGGATGATAAATAACGTTCACTCGTGCTAACGTCAAATTCCATTATGCAACAGATAATAACAGTGTACGCGTAATTGGAGTCTATTATCTTAAGTTCCATTCATCATAGGTGTGTGGTTAAAAATGTATGTAGATATATTATATAGCTTAATTTGAGGTTAATAAATTAAAACAATTGCCTCACAAAATTACATAATTAAATGTTACGAATAGACTACTCTTACATTAATTATTATGGTGTAAAATGGATGAACTTATTTTCTAATTCCATTGCTCTTTGCTTTTTAATTTATTTTTTTAGGGTTCCGTACCTAGAAAAGAAAAACACGGAACTCTTATATGATCACTCTGCTGTTTATGTGTCCGTTTGTCTGTCAAGACCCTTTTTCTCAGGAACGCCTGGAGGTATCAAGCAATTTATATCAAATACTCAAGTCTACTGTCCTTTGGAGCTTTGAAAAAATCAAACTTCTTAGCACGAAAACTAAAATTTGTCAATTTTTTTAATATATATTTCCCGTTGACCTACAATCCTGAAATTGGTACGGAAGCCTCGATTTGTGAATCCCTCTCGCACTTGACCGGTTTTTTTACTAATTACTAACAGTAAAAACGATTGCCTACTATTTTTCTATTAAAGTATTCTATATCAAAGATTGTGTGCGGCTTTGAAATTTGATAAATGTGTATCAGATTGTCACTACGTGCCAGGAATAGGACCACATTATATCGAATACGGAAACGACATTCTAAATAACAATATGTTATTTTATTTAATTTATAGTACATTATTTTTATCTTCGTAAGATTATGTTTCAGTAATTAATTATTTTTATATGACATTTATTTTAAAAGTTAAATTACATATAAATTTACTTTTATTTTTATTAGACAGTCTTAATGGGAAAAACGACAAGATTTATTGTAAATGCCTCGTTTTAAATATTAGACACATAGTTAAAGTAAAAAATATAAAATCATAAACAATAATTTTTAATGGTTGCTTCTTAATACGGGTTTGTTTGACCATATGTATTAAGTTTAATCTCATTTAGTTGCTGGCACGTTTGCATATTAGCATTTATTAGAATTAAATGAAGTTTTTTGGCTATCTGCATTTTAAAGAAACGAATATTTGAATTTATTCAGTTTTAAAGGTTGCAACGAGTGCTAATCTCAATGTTGATATAGCAAATAATGGCACAGCATTACTTTTTATTACGGTTTAAATTCTTATTTAATTCCCTCCAAAAGGTCTCGAAAATTAAATGTAAAACGACTGCTGAACTTCAAATAATAACTTAGGTAATATAATAAAGTATATAAATAATAAAGAAAAGACATTTGAATTTATTATTATTAATTGACCAGTCGTGGCGCAGGAGTACAAAGAGTGTAATGGCGACAGGTTATGGGTTTATTCCCGCTCGAGCAAATGAAATAATTAATATTTTAATTTCTTAGAGTTCGCCATTCAACACGCAATGCCTCTAAAATACAGCGGAAAATGGGGAACAGAGTGTCTGAACACTAAGTTACCTCTACCTACCCTGCTATGCCCGGGTACAGCTTGGCGCTAAAAAAACATGATTAATAATTATAATAGATAACAGTCAGTAAATACATTTTCATGTTTAAAGTAAAAAACTATCTTACACACCGTAATTGCTGTTTGTTGACGAACACGTTTATTGAAGTGATGTGAAAACATGACGGGCTCCAACTTCTAACGACTTCGACCGGTTAATCTTTTCAAAGTGTGAAACGTCTAATTGATATTATTGCTTTGGAGATTCATTCTTGTTGTTAGTTAAGCGGTGGTTCTTGTCTGTATTCATTTTTTTTTACTGTTAGCAAATTTCCAAGTTATATATGATTTTTTTTATATTCTCCCACTTTTTATTTACTGTGGATAGGAGATGTAATCTATTAACGCATTAGTCTGTTTCTATTCTGGTGATAATTTTATAGCTCGGTTTAAGCTTAATTTTATAGAAAAATTTATTAACTTCATACTGTATTCCTAGCGGGGTAGTCAGACAGAATGGGCCGATATAAGGTATTTTTGTTATATCAGTAAGTTGCCTATAACTTATATTTATGGAAAATATGTTGGACAACCCTATAGGTAAAGCCACTAAGTTCTTAAAGTCTTATAGTCTCAGTTAGTTAATATTTTGATACAAGAAGTATGTGGAAAATATAAATACCGAAATATTGCATTGTTAGATTGTAAACAATTAAGCGCTGATATCATAAGCATCGGTAACGGTATGTTTGTATGACGTTAAAATGATAATAAACTACTATGAGATTAAAAATATATTAAAAACAACGTTGTATAACATTTTCGTCTATATTTTTATCTATGAAATTGATCTAAATGTTTTGAATTGTATGAGTAAATACGGATAATGTTAAATAAGTGTTATTATGAGTCCGTTATGGGAGTACTTGATCACGGGCTTGTTAGCTTATCTGGACTGGATCAGTGCTGGGTTAAGTGAAAAATAATGGTTCTACAAGCTTAGGCTTGGTGATTCTAAGTCAATGATAAAGTTTTAAATTATATCTTGGGACTATTTACAATTTGGACGGTAAGTGAATTTATTTTATGGTTGATATGAGCGTTAATGTTCGGTTCAGTAATTTTATGTATAAGCTTCGATTATACAGGTGATTGGTAGATACGTTGACAAACTGAAAACAGTTATTTAGAAATTTTACCATTTGCGGGATACTGGCAACCAAGTAAATGTTATTTTAACTATTATTTTTAAAATATAACGTAATGTATTTTCAAATTAATAAAATTCTCTGAAAACGACGTGTAATTTATATTCATTGGAATATTAAATATTATCACACATATATTGCTTTTGTTTATTATGTTGATTTCTGATTCTTTTCTATCTCTACCCTCCTCTGTCACCTGTATCAGTTTGTCTATCTATCTATCTATCTATCACTCATCCTATATATATATACATGTTATAAAACATTCTGTATATGTGATCATTACGTTTTTAGGTGACAAAGATAACACAACTTCATTATACATTCGGTATGTCAATCAATTTAATTTATAACGAAATGGAAAGATGTATTTTTTACCACCCGACAAGTAATCACCTAGTTCTGCCAAATCACTATTCAGCACCCACATTCCAGTATACTGCTGTGATTGAAAAATTGTAAATTAACAATTAACTTTTTATATATTTTTAATTTATAAACACAAGTGAGTACTTCATATGCGGACCAATGTTATATTACGTGATTTAATCGTCGATTTCATCAGCATTACATTGTAACATATCGAACTATACGCTACATAAAAGACTGTGTTACCTAAAATCATTATTTTTAGGATTCCGTACGTCAAAAGGTAAAAATGAAACCCATGCAGGATCAATTTGTTGTCCATTTTTCAAGATAATTATGTCCATTTATCGAGATAAATGATCTCGAGATGGACGCGTGAAGGTATCAAACTAAAATTAATATATATTCAGATCTACGGTTTCTTTGAGTACAGAAAAAAATCTAGTTTCTTACTGCATTTGTATAAAATTAGCCACGTAATCAAAATCTACAGGGTTCTTAATTTATGGAAAAAATCATTACAAACTTAATTTGTAGTTCATTTTATATTTAAAATTAATGGAAACATCCGAAAACTTAAGTGTGTCAATTTTTATAAATTGCACTATAATTCTGAAATTGGTGCGGAACCCTCGATATGCAAGTCCGACTCGCACTCGACCGTATTTTTGAGATTACCATACACACCACAATTTCGCGAAATACTAATTGTTATGTAACAAAAAGAAACAAAGCATATAATTGTATTCAAATATTATAATGAATTTAATGTTTATAATTAAATACTGTACACGATCTCACGGGAAAGTCACACTGTTGTTACAAGAATATTATAAATTAGTGAAGTTTATATTTAATAACTGGTTGACTTCTCGCTTATTCTTCTCAATAGTATTAACTTCCGTTTCAGCGGTAGCTTTCCAACGGGCTTATAATGCTTGTGTATACCTAATTAAATAAGAAAATATTTATTTATTTAGGAAATACAATGGTTTTTACTACAAATAAAAATTTTAAAAAATCAGCTTCACGCAGTATCTCGCACACAGAGGGACCTAGTGTTAAGATACTCCGTTCCCCACTTTCCGCCGAATTCTGGAGGCATTGCGTGTTGAGTGGCGGAACTTAACGCCGATCTTTGCATCGACACTAGAGCGAAGAAATGAAAATATAAATGTAAATAAATATTTTATTTCCTCGAGTGGGGATCGAACCCACAATCGTCGCGTTCCAGTCACGCCCTTGTGCTCGTGCCCCACGAAGGCCTCTTATAATGCTTGTGTAAACATAATTAAATAAGAAAATATTTATTTATTTAGAAAATACAATATTTTCACTATAAATGATCGAATAATAGTCTATAAAGTAAACATTAATTCTATCTGTTTGCATAATTCGCAAATAAAATGTTCTAGCATCTTTAGACTTAAACAATTTTGCAGAAGTTTAAATTTTATTATTTATCCATGCAACGAACAGTTATTAAATACGCTTCATTGTATTGCATATGCATTGGTAAGAACTAAGAATGGTTTACAATGTACTTTGACTTTTAGCGTTGTAATTTTAATATTTAGATGGGAATAGGTTTGGTGTTTCTTTAATTAAAATATTTTTATTATGTAGAGACGTCAAGTCTATTATTTTTATAGCTTCACGTTATACTACACATATAATGATATAGGTAGATGGAACCTGGGAACCTAGGGTTAAGACACTTCCGTTTCCGCTTAATTCTTGAGGCTTCACCTCTTGACCATAGCATAGAATATTCCATTCTTCCGTATAGGAATCGAAGATTGTGGAGTCGCTTGTGCTCCTGCATCATATTGCCCTCGCTCATCTTTCATTTTTAATTGAGAACGGTGTGAAATAACTTTTTTCTGTATATTAGATATCTAATGAAAAACCTATCTCACTAAGACCGCAAACTCGTTTCGACCACATATGGTCATATGGTCATATGGCCAGGACCGACGTAACTTCTAAGGTTTTTTTCCAATACTGGCTGATTAATTACCTCCTCTCTTATCGATGTGTGTCACTGTTAGAGTATCTGTCGAACGGGATTCGAGTTACGATTATGAAGACACTTGTCATCTCGTCACTGAGCTGGTTTGTTTTTATACATACTTAGTTTTTACACAGTAGATAAAAAAAATTAAGCAATATTATATACTAGCGGCCCGCTCGCAGTTTCACCCGCGTGAAGTATGTTATTATTAATTTCTGTCTCCATGACTACGTCCTAGTGACGTCTATGCAAAATTTGAGACTCCTAGCATTTGTAGTAACGAAGTTTCATACAAACTTTCGACCCCAAAAACAACCCCTTAGAAG
>JAKRZM010000235.1:118023-134262 GCA_036379175.1 Heliconius cydno galanthus
AAAATTTTTCAAAATCCCTTCTTAGTGGATGTCCAGATTACGAAAGTAAACATCTGTCCAAATTTCACGTTTCTACCATCAGCGGTTACGGCTGTGCGTGCGTCTTACCTCAGTCAGTGAGGACAAGTCCTTTTATATATATAGATTACCTTACGAAAATGAATAAAATAGTGAAGTATTATATTATGAAATGTACTTAAGAAAGGTTAAAGAAAATCGTGATATCATTATATAATTTGTTTTAATTTTTATTATTTTACTTCATATTGTTGAATTTAAAATAGTTACTTCCAATATAATATTAAATTCCATCTCTGAGAATTTATTTTCGCATGACATAACCTTTTTTAACTTTCCCGCCATTTATCCCCACAGATAAAATTAAAATAACATTGTTTCCATAACGCAACAGATGTTCGGGAGCATTTTAGTTTTTTTTAAAGAAATAGTATTTCTTTATTGTAAACATAATACTCTTGTATAGTAAATAGACAATGGTGATAATCTAACTATGAGTTTTATCTAATGTGACTTTTGCCTAAATTGACTATGTACTTTTACTCATACATTTTTATACATATAATAGAATATCATAAGGAATTAGATCTTGACCCGAATATATAATTAATATATTTTATAGTTCACATAGCGTTCAACCACTTTACTAGCTAATCTATCACTAACGTCCAAAATGATTTATTACGGCGAAAGTGAATCAGCTTCGAAATAATTTTCGCAAAGGTATTGTTCACAGCATGGGACCCCGCGATATAACACGCCTCATTTTCACCTGTCACGTTACACAATTAACGACCCACTCCCCATCTGTATAGAGAACGTTTTCCCGTTAAACGTTGATTGTATTAAAATCGAAACTGAAATGGTAATCCTGATCTAGATTTTACTTTCGAATTTCAATGGGCTCTCGTTGAAAGGGCCTAATCGATGTATCGGGGTATTGTCACATCTATAATTCAATACGATTTGTATTGAAAAGCAGTAATGCTAAATAATGACCTTTTCGTTTAACATAATGAATGCTAGTTCTGTAGAAGCAACCTGTACCTGCAAATATGAGACAAAATGTTATCGTTTTGGATTATTATGTGGGAAAGGCGTAAATTATGAGACGTGAGGTTCTCTCTGAAATAACGTCTAAATCCCTAAATTTAATGGTTTTATTAATATTTATGTCCTAGAGTATAATATACCTACACAAAAATAGATATGACATATTTACTTCGACACGGTTTACACAGTAAAAATATTACATAATATAATAAACACTTTTTTCATAATATCCTAATAATAGGTTCATTATTTTAACAATGTCCTTCTATTTTAACAATGTTTTTGTTTCATATAAATTATAACATAAACTTAACAATATGTACGTATGTACGTGCTCAAATTATTATCTAATAGCTCGAAAGTGAAAGCATTATTAATATATTTAGACAAATGAATGTCTTAAGACAATTGCTAAAGCTAGTAAGTCAAAATATGTTCTTATTTATAGTTTAGCGGCGTTTAGTTCCGGCATTAAACATTCCATGCCTTGGAATTTCGGTTTCCTCTGCCTAATTTGCTGTATGCGGGAAAGAGCGTGAAACTGAAAAAAAAAATAGTTCAAACTCCGATAAGCTGCTACGTACGTTATATCATAGGCGTATATTTCGTTTACCGTACGAAAGTGAAATTAGCAACGTTAAATTCGGCCAACCGCACCTTACTCGCTAATTACTCTCTTTTTTTAAAGGAAGTCAAAGATAGAATCATGTTTATCTTAAAGTATTACGTTTTTATACTATATGTATATATTATAAAGTGTGTAAATTATGTTTCTTAAATCACGTCTGTTGCGTGACTTATCAGTTTTAGTATTTAGTTACATTTTTTCATACTAATATGCATTCTGATGGTTTTTATTAACAAAGTTAAGTTAGCTTGGTAGAACCATTTCCTTACTTAATTTTTTTTCTCTCCCTGCATGTGGAAGGGTAGGAAGAGGGTGCCTAGGGTTAAGACGATCCGCTTCTCACTGTCCACCGAATTTCTGGAGGCATTGCGTGTTCTCAAAGCTGCGCTTGCCTCGACACCAGAGCGAATAATTGAAAATGTTATATATTTAATTTCCTCGAATGGGAATCGAACGCACAACCTGTCGTATTTACACACTTGTGCCCCTGCGGCACTACTGGTCTCTAATAATTTTATTTTATTTCATTGTTATGTTATAGACAATGTCTTAAGTTATATTTTAAAGCATTAAAACCATTTAAATGAATGTCACGTATTTTCGCATAGCGTCATGTACGTACACGATCTGTCATATCCGGTTATTTTCCTTGCCATGCCTCGAGCTATCGTGCGATCTATCTTCAGAACTTATGATTCTTTGTAAATATATAAAATATATTTATATATTAGCCTTATAGATTGTGAAATAGTAATTACGATTGAGATTGCCTTCTTAATTTTGTTATTAAATTTACTGGAGGGCAAATGTTTTATCTAAGAATCGTCTTTAATATTTTTACGTAATAGCGCTTAAAGTTATGTATGTATGTTCTCGCTCCTATTTGTTACCACAAATTACCTACTCTAATGACTCTTGTACAAAAGTAACCATTGTAAATAGACGTTTAATAAATTTAACAAAACGTATTGATATTTTATTATTAATTATTAAAATTATGAATTATTGTATAATTTTATTATTTGAGGCCAGTTGTAGCGCAGCACGATTCCCACTTGAGGTAATGAAATGTCTAATAGATATTTTTATTTTCTCTCTGGTAACAAGTCAAAGTGCGTCGTCTAATTCCGCCACACAAAAACAATGCTTACAAAATTCTGTGGAAAGTGGAGAACTGAAATGTCTTACTGGTAAACGGAATTCCCTCTGTCTAGTTTCTTTGAATCACGTATTTAAAATTAAAACGGAATAATTTTTAATAGTGTAAATAACGGTAATGGCCAATCTTTAAAAGTATTTACTAGGTAAATATAATTGAATACGGAGAGATCGTGATTATGAAATTATCTAAAAGATCGAAATGGTCCACACACTTTCATTGAACTGGCAAAAAGTGAACAATATACATTCTTTTGACCCGGAATCCTCCACTTTCTATCAACATAGATAAGAATTAAGGCAATCCAAACAGAGAGTACAATCGAATAGAATTATTAAGATTGGCGTAAGTGGGACGAGAAGCGGTGGTATTCGGATAGCAATTTAAATTCAATGATGCCTATAGTCGATTGAACAATGATCTAATTTTATTAAAAACTTATCTAAGGCATAATCTGTTATTTTTTTTTAGCTTCACGTTGTATGGTAGACAGAGGGAACCTAGTGTTAAAACACTCCTTTGTCCACCTATCGTCGAATTTTCGAGGCATTGTGTGTTCCGTGGAGAAACTCAACGCCTCATTTTTGTTTTGATACCAGAGCGAAGAAATTAAAAGATTAATAAATGAAAATTCATTCCCCGAGTGGGAATCGAACCCACAACGACGAATAGGAAGATTTCTTACTGTAACTTACGCTTATCTTTATTTTCATTAATGTCAAAGTGTATTGTATACCTGTATTGGAAATTGTATAGAAGTAACTAGGTTCTCACAAAATGTAAAAACAATCTATGGGATGACACACTTCTTATATATTCGTGTGAACGTTTATGAGAATAGTTCAATGGCTTACAGTTACTATTACCATATAAACTAGTCACGTGCTATTTAGTAAAGCTGGTATTTCCATGAAAAATGCATTATTGTTTTGATTTATATATGAATAAAGATTGTGTAAATGAATACAGATTTTTATAAGCTAATTTTATATTAACATTTTGTTGTTAATTTATTTTCTTTAAAAATCACGTCGTTTTGTTTGTCGATTGTTTAAAAATCAAATACTATGTAAAAATACTTCGATTAGTCCAGTAGTGGCGCAGCACAGGGTGTGACCGCAAACGCTACTGGTTGTGGGTTCGATCCCCACTCGAGAGAGTGTAATCTTTATTTATATTTTCATTTCTTCGCTCTGGTGCTTTTACCTCGTAAGCGCGGCGTTGTGTTTCACTACTCATTAAGCAATGCCTACAGAATTCGGCGGAAAATGGGGAACGGAGTGGTTTAACACTAGATTCCTTCTGTATACCTTACTATGTGTGGGATACAGCGTAAAGCTGATTTATTTCTATGGAACCACATTCTTAAGCTAAAAGAATTTGAAAGCAAATCAATACATTTACAACGCCTGATTCGATCGTTTTGTTTTAAACAACGTTGCAGTAAGTAAGGTGCTAGCCTACATTTCTTATCTGCTCTCGGGCGTGTTGCAATGTTTGTTGACACGAAATACCTTACAATCGAAGTCTGCGCTCTCGCCTCGTCGCAGTTGAAAATATAAAATCTTACAACTAACTCAACTCACTACAATATCTATCTTCTATATATATAAAATCGAAAGGTCACTCACTCATCACGAAATCTCAAAAANATACTTCGATTAGGCCCGCAGTGGCGCAGCACAGGTGTGAGTTCGATCCCCACTCGAGAAAGTGATATCTTTATTTATATTTTCATTTCTTCGCTTTAGTGTCGAGGTAAAAGTGCGGCGTTGAGTTTCACTTCTCATCACGCAATGCCTCCAGAATTTGGTGGAAAATGAGGAACGGAGTGTCTTAACCCTCCCTGTCCCTGGTGTGTGCGGGATACAGCGTGAAGCTGATTTATTTATACGTAACCACATTCTTAACCTAAAAGAATTTGAAAGCAAATCAATACATTTACAACGCCTGATTCGATCGTTTTGTTTTAAACAACGTTGCAGTAAGTAAGGTGCTAGCCTACATTTCTTATCTGCTCTCGGGCGTGTTGCAATGTTTGTTGACACGAAATACCTTACAATCGAAGTCTGCGCTCTCGCCTCGTCGCAGTTGAAAATATAAAATCTTACAACTAACTCAACTCACTACAATATCTATCTTCTATATATATAAAATCGAAAGGTCACTCACTCATCACGAAATCTCAAAAACTACCAGAGGAGGAGGAACTACCCTAGGAGTTTCAAATTTTGCACGGAGGTTATTTATCAGACGTAGGTGCTCGCTAAGACGGGAATTTGCAATATTCGACTTCTAAGGAGTTGTTTTTGGGGTTGAAAGTTTGTATGAATCTTCGTTGCTACAAATGCTAGGAGTCTCAAATTTTGCATGGACGTCACTTATGGACTGGACGTAGGTACTCGTGGAGACAGAAATTAATAATAACGTATTATACGCTAGTATTTAATATTTATATTTATTTATTTTTTAATGATGATGAAGAATAAAATTAAATGAAACAACCTTTGCACTAGTAAAACTTGTACTATTTTACTTCCTAACTTGTAGTAAGCTATTAGAATATCAATAACCTTCACTTCGCCGGTGTTACATAGTTCAAGTCAAAGGTTGGCTTTTTCACGTTGCGTTATAGTGCAGCTTATTTGTAAAGGCTAATGTAATTATTACATCTTTGTATATTTGTTTTTTTTTTTTTTAATTATTTTAATTCTACTGTAATATAAGACAAACCGCGGTGTTGAGTTTCGCAACTTCTCGCTCAATTCTACATATTCTGGCGAAAATAAGAAAAAGATACTTTATTTTGACACTTGGTTCTCTTTTAATACGCGATATAAAAAGCTCAAAAATAATGTAAGAATTGTATGAAAATTCACAAGTAAATCATAATATTATAAGTTTCATACTAATATTAGAGTACTAAAGGCTGTTAGAGATGAATTCAAAGGTTACATTATGTGTTTACATTTCAATATAATAAATATAGTAGAAAGTGCGCTATCAATCTCTTACTAATCCAACAGTTCGTATTGCTTATATTGTAGGAAATAGATGTATTACGTTATTCTATTCTTGTTTCTATTTCGTTGTTCGAAGAAGGCATTTGGAAAGATTTATTTCTTGACAAGTTTTATAGTAGCTTAGCTTTTAACGTGTTAAGTTTTATCGGTATGTACCGTTATAGTTAGATTTTATGTTAGTGTACGATATTATTGTAAGTATAAGTGGAGTAAGTACATTTAAGTAAAATACACAAGTTATTAATGTTAATGCTATTTTTTTTTTATCACCTTCACGCTGTATCTCGCAAACAGCAGACAGGAAGAGGGAGCCTAGTGTAGCACTCTTGAGCCGCTGCGCTACTACGGTCTTAAAAATCCATAGTTATTTCCGGAATCTATCTATACTAATCTATACTAATATAATAAAGCGGAAGAGTTTGTTTGTTTGTTTGTTTGTTTGTTTGAACGCTAAGATCTCTGGATCTACTGGATCGATTTACTTTGTTTTTGTTTTGTATGAAAGCTGCATTCTTCAGAAGTGCTATAGNGTCCGCTAGTTTAATAATAATTTAGAATTTAACATAATTATACCGAATTTCCTATAAAATATGGCTTATATGATGGTAAGGCTTTCTGAACTCGTTTACGATACGTCATTAAATTTATTTTTATGGTGGTATGGCGCCACTGGATTATGTTAACCACATCCTGACTTAATTCATTTATTGTTTGTTTATACAAATAACTAACATACCGAATGGTTGTTGATGGATTTTATATGTTTGAATTAGATTTTAGAAGTTAGTTATAGTAGTTAGTTATAGTAGTTAGTTAGTTAATAGTTAGTTATATATATGACTTACTTGTTTTAATACTATGAAGGGTAAATTTCTTTTTGTATTTTTATATACGTAATAAATATCTATGAATAATAATGTTAAAGAAGTCATTGACAGTATATGTTTTTAAACAGTAGAATATTTTATAATTTATTTTATTTTATGTAAATTCTCTATGTTTTCACATTTATAGATAAGGCATAACGAACTTTGAGATATCAACACGAACGTTGTACAATCAGTCATTTTCTAACTGTGTCACAGTGTCTTCATTGCGAGTCATTAAAATCTGCGTTACGCTTAAAAGTTGTACATTTTTAATTTACTTTGTTTTTGTTTTAAATAATTATAAAGTGTATTTTACTCTTAAAAGTTATAGATTTTTATTTTACTATACTATCCGACGGTTAAATTAAAGCCTGTACATTTTTATTACATTACGTGGTAATCATTTCTTTAGAGATATCCAGCTCGAACGACGATTCCTGCAAAAGACGCCCTTGCCGCTATCATCATCCTCTCAAGCATTTACGCAGTGCTTGCAAATTCAGACAGAATACTCTCTTCCCTACCCACCTGGTGTCGCTGGAAAAGAAAATAAATAAGACTAACATCATTAACTTTAAGCTTGGAAAAAAACTTTTGAGATAATTTGCTATATTGAGCTATAGCAGTGTTACTGCATTGTAAGGAGGCCCCTACTGCTGTGGAGCTCTACGGTGTACCTATATTTTATAAAATCAAATCAAAATCAGTTTCACGCTGTATCCCGCCCACATCAGGGTAGGCAGAGGGAACCTAGTGTTAAGACACTCCGTTCCCCACTTTCTGGCGAATTCTGGAGGCATTGCGTGTTGAGTGACTCAACGCCGCGCTCGAGACTAGAGCGAATAAATGGAAATATAAAATGGAAATAAATATTTCACATCCTCGAGTGGGGATCGAACCCACAACCTTTGTGTTACAGTCACACCCTTATGCCGCTGCGCCATGGCGGCCATATATTTTATATTTGTAGTAATATATCATTCATTCAATAAACTACATTATACGAACTGCAGTTTCCTCTATATCATTTATATACAGAAGGCAACTAACTGTATAATGTTGCATCGGCAGTCTTGATATTAAAGATTATGTTATTGAAATGTTGTTTATTCTAAGATTGCATGTTAACAGTATAAGGGAAAGTCTTGCAGGTTCGTTTTGTACCGGTAAACGTATAATGTTTGTGCGAAAGATCATTTTAAACGTACGTACAACTTGAAGCAATTATATAATTTCATATTATTATGTTGAACGAAGAATTAAATAATGTATCTATATATGTATTAATTATTGTATTTAACTTAAACTTAACTTCAGGCTTTATCCCTGGGGCGGGTAGCCGGTGAGAACGGAGCGCCAAACGGTACGGTCTCTACATACCTCTTTCGCCTCCTCCACTGTCATCAACATCTTCATACATGCCCTCCGGGGAGTCCTCATGCTTATTACGTGACCTTCCTTCAGTATCTTTGATACTGTGTTTTTGAAGGTCAACCGAGGTCTCCCCCTAGCTCTCTTACCACTCACTG
Source organism: Heliconius cydno galanthus (assembly GCA_036379175.1). NCBI lineage: Eukaryota > Metazoa > Arthropoda > Insecta > Lepidoptera > Nymphalidae > Heliconius > Heliconius cydno. Next base: position 126,303 of record JAKRZM010000235.1, read on the forward strand.
TATTTAGTTTTTTTATATGTATAGTGTATGGTTTTTTGTATCTTCGAATAAGTTCAACAAAGCGAGACGCTAGGTTCCAACACACATCTTACTTTTGAAAAGTACCTTCTTTAGTGAACAAAACGCGTAAGTTCAGAAAACCTAACTTCAGGGCGGCCACCAATTGTTGCCCGTATTGTAAAGTTATCATTAACTATTCTTCAATTCTTCAAAAAAATAATTATTACAAGTTCAATCGATAGTTTACCTACTATTACCTTGAACGCGATTAATTTCGATTTCACTACGAAATTGTTTATCGATTCGCAGCTTTCTTTCAACGTATGAGCTATTAATAACTGGTTTATCTTTACCGTATATTTTATTAAACATTTAATTTTTGTTTTCTCTTATATTATAATTAAATAGTCCTAATGTTTTTACTAAAATTTGGTAAATATTAATATTTTTATATGGCACATATTAGTACATAACGTACGATTTATTTTTTTTAGGTTAATCATTTGTTTTATGTATATTAGAGTTAAAATCTTACTCGCATGCATGTTTGAGAGGTGTGGCATGATCTAATATGCCCTCAATACGCTCTTGTGCGTAAACTGTAAAATTGAGACGATGGCGATTGTTTCTACAATGTGACGTGAGTTGTACTAAAATAAGGGTATTTATTTGTTTATTTTTAAAGGCATTTTGGAATTAAACATTATGTTATGTAATTTTAACTACTTTTCTCCCACGTTTCGGGGAAGGTGGGTAACGGAGTGTCTTAATATTAGGTTCCCTCTGCCTTCACTGCTAAATGCAGGATACAGCGTGATGCTGAAAAAAAAAACAATAACATTGAACATTTTAATATAATAAATAAACATTCTCATTCCTTCTCACTTTTGCTGTTCCGTGTTAAGCAATGTTATAATAAACTAAATATAAATACCAACTTCACTACAAGGAAAATTTATCTATTCTATCTAAAGGGAAAAACGTGAACTTTAGTCCGTAAGAGGTATGATCGTAATAAACTACGAGGTAGCTGTGACAGGTCGACCGCGCCGAGCAGTCGGTGCTGCAACGATTGCTGCACCGAAAGTGCACTATTAAAAGGTTATCTGGTCAAGCTATTGACAGGACGATGCATTTGTTGTGTTAGAAAGTTGATCGTTAAATTAAAGGTTCGTTTAGTTTTTATTTACTGTTTTTTTTTTGTAAATAAAACACCTTGAGCAACTCAAGTTTGAGCCTTTTTCTGGTTATTTTCTTTTGTTTTTTTTTTACTAATTTAATTTTTATTAATTGACACATTATTTCAATTTCAAATATAAACTATATAACGCAAAATTCGTTTAGGGAGGGCTAGAGGATCCCTCTTTTAAGCTTCATCTTAAAAAAAAAAGGATATTTGGACTGAAAAGACTGCATTAAGGAAGTGAAATATTTATTTACGTTTATATTTCCATGTCTTCGCTCTGGTGACGAGGCAAAGCGCTGCGTTGTGTTCTACCACTAAACACGCAATACCTCCAGAATTCGGCAAAAAGTGGGGAACGGAGTGTCTTAACACTAGGTTCCCTCTACCAACCCTGCTGTGTGCGGGATACAGCGTGAAGCTGATTTGTTTAGATTGAGACATATTTGTCATAGTAAAAATCGTAACACCTTGTAGTACGGTCTGTTAGTCTCGTTATTTAAACAAACAAAATTTGATAGTTCATAATTTATCCACAATACATATACTTAAGTTGAGCAACGCTCGAGATGTCTCTTCTACAATCTGTGTCAATGTTATGCTTATGTAGATTATGATGCAATCAATGTCAAGAATAAAGAAATGAATGAAAAAGTATCATAGGTTTCTCAACGTTGGTGGTAGGTGGCTTGAAGTGGAGTTGAATAATAAATGCTGTAAAGTTAAATAAATTAAAATATAATTATAAATAATTTTAATAAATTATTTATTGTTGAAGCGGTCGTGGCGTACTGGCACATGTGTGTGACGTGGCGGTTATGGGTTCGATCGCTCGGGGAAATTAATTATTATTTACGAATATTTTCATTTCGTCGCTCTGATAACAACAGCGGCGTTTAGTTGCGCCACTCAACACGCAATGCCTTGAAAATTCGGTGAAAAAAATTTTGTAGTACTTTTTTTGTATGCTTTTTAAGATACTCATACAATTTTGTGGCACACCACTAGTAGTTTATTGTCGTATTATGTTTAATACCATGAATTCTGTATAGCAACATAATCTATATATATATATATAAAAGGACTTGTCCTCACTGACTGAGGTAAGACGCACGCACAGCCGTAACCGCTGTGCGTAGAAACGTGAAATTTGGACTGATGTTTACTTTCGTAATCTGTACATCCACTAAGAAGGGATTTTAAAAAATTTTAACCTTAAAGGGGTGAAATAAGGGTTGAAAGTTTGTATGGAAAAAAAATTTAATCGTCACCTATTTTTATAAAATTGTAAATTCAGACTCTTAAAAATATTGTGTTTTTTAGAATTAACAGATTTTGAACATGAGGGGTTGAAAGTTTGTATGGAAAAATCTTTAAATCGCCACCGATTTTTATAAAATTTGAAATTGAGACTCTTAAAGATATTTCATTGAACACGTGTTTCATTATTTATTAGAATTCACCCCTAAGGGTGCAAATAAGCAGGCGAAGCTACGCGCGTCCGCAAGTCATAATATAATATTCCTAATATCAATAAGATTACACACAAAGATACAAATAACACTAAAAATTAATAAATATGTATTAGTTTTTTAAATAAATAATTTATACAGTTTTATAAGAAAAGCTTCTAATGATTAAGTACATAGCTAACAAGCGTACCTACGAGGTAGTTTTGTATAACGTACTAGAGTAAACCATTACTGTGTAAACATACAGTTTTAAATGTTAGTTCTGTTGCTCAATGGAGGTGCGTTCTCGGAACTTATGTGATGATAATAAGATGTTAATGATAATTAACACTGACAATATTTGGAAGACATTGTGTACTTGTATGTTTGTACGTAGAAGCAGGAAGTCATATGTCAAGTTTTCTACTAATGATGGCGGTTTTAGCTGAAGAAATGAGAACTGTATTTTTTAGCTTCATTCTGTATCCCGTACATCAGGGAGGCAGAGGTTACCTAGAGTTAAGTCTCTCTGTTTTTCAATTTCCGTGGAATTGTGAAGACATCACCGCACTGCGTGTTGAGTGGCGGAACTGAACGCCGCTCTTTTGCGTCTACACCAGAACGAAGACAAGAACTGTTTTTAATTATTTAGTTTTGTATCGTTTTACATGCTTATTTAGCGCTCTCGGTGCGAGTAACTTACCTACTACTTAAATAACCTTAAGTATATTATTATGTGCATTATTGTATACTTGATCGAATTCGATCGATTTCTTAGAACTTTTGATCGGTACGTGATATATATACGATAGGTGTGCATTTTTTACGTTCCACATTACAATAATTTTTATTTGGTGAAGTCTTTTTAATTTCTTTAAAGAGTAGTTTTTAAGAGAGAAGATAAATGTTCTTTTTATATGCTTTGAAATTAATTAATATAATAAAGATGAATTCGGATAGTTATTTTTCATAGTTGTTTGAATGTAAGAATTAAATATTTAGGCGTGTCCAAACAGTTTAAGAATTAAGTAAAACAAGGTTGTCAATGCGCACGGCCTTGAGAGTAGAACGCCGCCTGATGAGGTAATGTCGAGATGCAACTATTGTCGGATTAGGTAATCAATAATATAAGTAACTAGCGACCCTCTTGCGGCTTCGCCCGCTTTTACTACTGGATTATTCATATAATGTATGTTTGCAAAGCACTTAAGATAATGTGAAAATTAATTAAACTCTAATGCAACCCGCATTTTCGTAGTTTCAATAAGGATTTTCCAATTGTTTTACACAGCAAGGATTTTTTAGTAGGTACCGTAATTTTAAATCTGTGCTACTAATCTTTTCAAGTACTTATTAAAATATATTTAAATGACTATTTTTAGATAGTTAAATGACTATTTTTAAACGGAAGAAATTATAAACAAAAACCTACCTACTAATAACTACTACAAAAAATGTGAAACCAAATATATCGCGCTTAAATAATACATTCAACTCCAATTATCCAATACGTGCAAACGCATCTAACTAAATCTTCGTTGCTATAGAGGCAGCCGGGTTTTTTTTTTCGAGCTTGTGGTTAATGCTGAAGGGGGTATTCTGTCCCTGATGAAAAGCAAGCACGACGTGGCTGCCTGTGAGGAAAATTAAATAGAATGCATGGGCCGGGAATCGAACCCGGGCCGCCCGCGTGGCAGGCGAGCATTCTACCACTGAACCACCGATGCGTGTAAGGCAAGCGGGCACGGCGGACGCATGGCGAGTGGCGAGCCGTTTCGCAGCAAGGATTTTTTTGATATTGTAACAACTTCTAAAGTACTTATTAAAATGAAAAACAGTAAAAGACAGTTTTGGTCTACATTAAATGGCCAACGTAACTAATGTACTTATTTATATGCTGAGAGTAAGGGATAAGTGAAACTTGAGTAACATACAGCTGATGTGTCAACGGCGGGATGTGTCAACAATTAAATGCGTTTTTCTGTAAAACTATTCGCAATTTCGAAATATTGTAAAAAGCAAATTTTATCTTCGTTTAACGTAGAAAATTAATAAAGTATTTTAAAGGATAAGGATTAATACCATTATGGAAAAATATCCCTCACAATAAAAAATATATTGAAATTATTATTTTTAGACAGAAAAATGATCACTACACGTTATTCTTAAAAGATACGAATATGCTCTCGCGGACTTTTTTGTAGATCTTATTAAGAGGAACAATACTCCAGTACATTTTTTTCATGTAGTACTTACCATTAGAGCAGCGCATGCGCGAAAGTGTCTCAACGGGTAGGACTTTATACACATTTATCGTATTTATGTTAATTTACATAAGAATGTACAAATAATAAACTATATATAAACCTTCTACGAAAAACACTCGACTTAATGGTGAAGACAGCATCAAAATCCGTTGGGTGGTTTAGAAGAAGAAGAGTTAGAAACAACAGACAGACACGAAAAGCGACTTTGTTTTATAAGATATAGGATATTAGTTAGTAGGACCTGTGATAAGAAAAAATGATTTAACATATTAACCATTTCACCTAGAATTATCTAACGATGTTCTATAAATACCTCAAGATATCTTATACCGATACCTTCTATAATCTCTCAAGAATTATATCTCACTAGGCCTACTAACACGCAATACTTAGAAAAGTTTGGCGGAAAGTGAGGAACGAAGTGTCTGAACACTAGGTTCTCTCTGCGTACTCTGCTATATAAAAAATACATGATGACACGTTGAAAAGAGTTCTAATGCCCCAAGTAATATATCTTACTGTTTACTGTAAGGTTATTTTACAAATGTACAGTGTCATTAACTAACTTTTCCGTGAGAAAATAACAGACGAACAGACAGGCAGGTGGCTGTGAATAAATTGGATCACACAATAACAGTGATATCTTCATTGTGGAGGCTCATCTTCTCAGGAGTTTTATATTCATATCGTCAAATGACTGGCAATTTAGCTGTTACATGCTTTCTAATCATGTACCTACTAATGAGCCACCTTGATTTTGATCTGGAGATCTTTACGTCTAAATAAGGTAATGTAAGCTATCGGATTGCTTTAACTTGTCACTTTTTTCTTACTAAAGAGTTTCGAAATGATTTGCAGGTTTAAGTATAGTACCCATTTTTAACCGACTGTAAGAAAAAGAGGTTATCAATTTCATTGTATTTTTTTTAATGTTAGGCATTGTATCAGTGACACATATAGTAAACTAAGTAAGTCAATTCAGTTTTTGTTTTACGTTATGGTGATAGGGTAAATGCTGTTATACGAAAAATACAGATAATAAAGCAATTATCCTATAAAACTATATGTAGGCTGTAAAGTAGAAATTTGACAGTTATATACATAAATGTTAAATTATTTAACTGTATTTCGAAGTCGCTCGTAACGTTTTTAAATGAGGCTCCCAGTTAGGCTTGTAACCTGCGAAAAATTCTCAGCTCATTGGTATTCTCAGCTCAATTTGCAACGGTCCAGTACGTTGGTATGGAACAAATGAATATTACATTATAGTTATCGTTTTTTTCAAAACTTCTGTTGGTTAAGTTAAACATTTTTATTGTTTTAGTTTTTTGCGTCACGCTGTACAACGCGCACCCTGTTCCCTATTTTTAGCCGAATTCTGTAGGTTAGGCGTGTTGAGTGGTGGAACTCAACGCCGCGCCTTGCCTCGACATCCCTTCTCGAGGGTATCGAACCCACAACTTGTTTGAGCTTCTGCGCCACAACGGACCTCATTATTAAATTATTATTGAATAAAATAAATATATTTATGTAGGTATATAGAATCATATGGGGCAAGTGTGGCCCCTTCACTCTGTGTAAATCAAATTACGCCATAACATTTAAAAGTATTTATTGATTGAAACGACTTTTTGTAGAGTTTTTTTTAATATTTAATTATAAATTCGTACGACACCTTGCTTCGCCATACGTCATAGCTAACGTATCCGATGTCCTTTACGGGCGGCCGGTGGAGATGCGCCCGCGCATTGTAATCAAACCTGTTGCGATTTGACACCCGCGTTTTTTTAACAATATATGATAGTAGATGTATATATTATTTAACTGTTTTTTGACGATTTTTTTATATTTTTTATGTAAGTGTTCATAAGAAATAAAAATGGAGTTCTAGAATAATTACTAAGTTAAGTAAATCCACTCCTAAACGGGGCACAAATTGTGACTGTAAACGCGACTGATTGTGGGTTCGATTCACATTCGAGGAAATAAAATATTTATTTAAATTTATATTTTTATTTATTTTTCTGGTGTCGAGGCAAAGTGCGGTTTTGAGTTTCACCACTCTCCATGCAATGCCTCCAGATTCGACGGAAAGTGGTAAGCGGAGTGTTTTTACACCATTCTCCCGATGCCTAGTACAGCCATGCGAGAGACAGCATGAAGCTGATAAAAAAATACATAGTTAAGTAAAAATTAAATAGGTCTCGTTATTTTTGCTAACTTACTTGCATATTGTGCACCTCAATGACTATTAGTTTTAAAAGCGATAATTCAAGTATTATAAATTATGCGGTAAATTGTCGTGAATCATGATACCGTGTGGTTGTTATGAAATGACTGTGGTCAGTGGTGATTCATCTCCTAGCATAGACTTGGTTACCTACTGCGTTCTAGCAGCTTTCTCAGATACTGCATGTTTACTTAAGAAAGCGACACGTAAATAATTAAGTGAACCACGTTTCAAACCTTAAATAGGTTCGATTCCTTGAAATAGATGTGTGAACGAGTTTGATTTATGTAGAGGTCACTTAGGCCAGTCGTGGCGCAGGGACACAAGCGTGGGATAAACGCGACAGGTTGTGGGTTCGAGTCCTAAACTAAAGGAAATGAAATATTCGATATTTTCATTTATGATGACTCAACATGCAATTCCTCGAAAAATTGCGGAGGGAAGTGAGAGACGGAGTGATTGACACTAGATACCTACTGCTATAAGCGCGATACAGCGTAAAGTGAAAAAATAAACTTTTGTAAATGTCGATCTTGTTATATTTTTTAAAAAGCAGGTTTATAATACATAAACACGAATATATTTTTGCAATCTTGTTTTAATTGTACTTGAATTATAAAAAAACAATTATTGCAAATACCAAGGAAATTTTATCGGTAGAATGTTTCCGTCTAGAAAGTAGTTGGGATTCGTTGGTTCTGGCGCACGCGCCAGAACCAACGAATGCGCTAGAACCACGGGAGTGTGCCAGACCCCGCGCGTCGACTTGGCGATGCGTCGAAACTAAAAAAAAAAAAAAAAAAAAAAAAAAAAAAAAAAAAAAAAAAAA
>JAKRZM010000235.1:134883-149483 GCA_036379175.1 Heliconius cydno galanthus
TATGAAATGACTGTGGTCAGTGGTGATTCATCTCCTAGCATAGACTTGGTTACCTACTGCGTTCTAGCAGCTTTCTCAGATACTGCATGTTTACTTAAGAAAGCGATATATCGTTAAGTGAACCACTTTTCAAACCTTAAATAGGTTCGATTCCTTGAAATAGATGTGAGAACGAGTTTGATTTATGTAGAGGTCACTTAGGCCAGTCGTGGCGCAGGTGCACAAGCGTGTGATAAACGACAGCGACAGGTTGTAGGTTCGAGTCCCCACTAAAGGAAATGAAATATTCGATATTTTCATTTATGACGACTCAACGTGCAATTCCTCGAAAAATTGCGGAGGGAAGTGAGACACGGAGTGATTGACACTAGATACCTACTGCTATATACGGGATACAGCGTAAAGTGAAAAAAAAAACTTTTGGAAATGTTGATCTGACTTGTTATATTTTTTTAAAAAGCAGGTTTATAATACATAAACACGAATAAATTTTTGCAATCTTGTTTTAATTGTACTTGAATTATAAAAAACCATTATTGCAAATACCAAGGAAATTTTATCGGTAGAGTGTTTCGGTCTAGAATACTAACATATGTAGAGCATGAGTTGAATTCATAAGGCGATTGAGAACGAAGCGTGTTACTTCAACTTGTTACATTGTTTTCAATATAAATAAAAAAAAACATGTAGTGTTTCTTAGCTGTGTAGGTATTCTATTTTGTTATTTTCTTTATCTAATAATTAAATAATCAATAAGCATTATTGTATTACCCTATATTCGTTATTGTTAAAATATTTGTAAATCATATTAAATAAATTCATAAAAAAATCAAAAAATAAATTCATAAAATATAAAAGGAACTCAACCCGCAATATCTCCAGAATTCAACGAAAAGTGGGCAGCGGAGTGTCTTAACACTATCCTCTGCCTTCCCTACTCTACATGCGGAAAACAAAGCGAACCTTGCACGTGTTATATTTTACATGACAGCTTATCAGCTAATTCGAAGTAATATTACTTATTTGTTGCTTATCTTCAATGTATTAGGTATGTTAAATATAAGGTAGAAACGTCGTTGAAAACATGGCATATTTCATTTAATTTCTCACGGCTTATAACGCTTTTATGATTCTCTCTAAAGGAATTTGTACATAAAGTTACGGGAATTTTATATTAGCATATAAATAACTTTAAAGCCCAAACTAATTTCGTATTCGTAAGTTGTCGTCGCGTGTTAAACAGCTATTGTCACGCGAATGCTTGCCGAATCGTTCATATATGTACATTATTTAAGCTTACTTTAGTTTAAGCTGTACATCTGTCGTTTAAAGTTAAAAAATATTTTTAAAATTACTCACAAAAACATAGATTTTTCTATTTTTTTATCAAAGCGCAATTTGTTAAATTATATAATATCTTTTCTCAGCGACTACTTTTGCAATAAAATATTGTATTTTTTTAATATAGCACTTATTAGTGTATTTTACAATAAGTAAAAATGTGAATTAATAATTTATTCTATTAGAAATTAATCAACCATGTTAATGAAAAAAAAAATGTGATATTAATAACTAATTTGTTACAATTAATTATAAATTTTATGTTCCTATACTATATCTACGTTTTCTATAAAAAAAACACGGGAAGTGAATTGCCACTTTCCACCGCTTTCGTTGTCGTTTTTTTTATCCAATACGTACTTTAAATTACTTAATTGTAAGTAATAGGTAAATGTCTGTTACACATATAAAATTGTTTACATTAAAATTTCACATTTTAGTATTAAACTCATTTTATATTAATCAGCTTCACGCTGTTTTCCACACACAGCAGGGTAGGCAGAGGGAACCTAATGTTCCCCACTTTCTGTCCTGAATTCTGGAGGCTTTGCATGTTGACTGGCATAACTCAACGCCGCGCTTTACCTCGACACCAGAGCGAAGAAATGTAAAATTTTATATTAATAAATATTATTATTTAGTTAGTTGGTAGTTAGTAGTTTTTGCTATCTGACTCTTGCGTGTCGACAATACTAACTCGCGTGACACCTGTTATTGGGTCGCCATCCCGGTTGTACAACAACACCGTCGTGACTGTTTACTGATTGTTTAAAGGCCTTTTTAAACGTTTTTTTTTCTTATCAAGCTGAGAAAATAGTGTAAGAGTTTTTTAAAATATAAAATTTATACTTTTGTTATAGTTTTGGATGATAAATTATAACTAATTCAGTCTGTCTAAAGTGGCAAAACGAAACCCTTATTTTTACCGGGGAAACGTCATTGCAAATCTAGGTAATGTGAAACAATTTCCATCTGAACATCTCAATGTATCAACATTGCAATTATAATTCAAAAGATAGAATATTAACTGAAATTGTATTTAAAATGTTTAAATATGTATTGTTATATTTTGTGGATACAGCAGCTTTAAGCATTTCTTGTATAAAATGGAACCTAGTGAGACACTCTGTTCTCCACTTTTGGCCTAATAATTTAAAGTTAGTCGCAGAGCGAGGAAACGAAAATATTCATACTCCAAATAGGAATTGACCCCAGAACCATCAGAATTTGTGGATAGAGGTACAATAAAAGTGCTTCATTAAAGTAATAAAGTGTAATGACCGTTCCATACTCTTGACCAATGTGTTAACTTTTGAAGGTTGCGTGCGGCCCCCCCTATTGACTGTATAAACAGAGACACCCTCGTCATATCTCATTCTGTCCCTCGCCGTTGACTAATATCACTTTAAGTTAGGAAGGTTTTGTATTCAGTACTTAAATTACATCATATTTTAACAATATGTAGGTGTACAGGCGAAATACGCAGCTTTCGTTTTAAGAAAAAAATGTTGTTTCTTTTGGAATTTATTATTACGTTTTATGTAAATATTGTATTTGTGTGAATCTGGCTTTTTTATTAGATATTTGTAATAAAATGTTAATAATCTTTTTTTTACATAAAATACGCGTATTATGTTTTTTTCACGCCTTATCCCGCACAAAGCAGGATAGGGAAAGAAAACCTGAGAACCTACCGTTAACACAGCCCGTTCCTCGTTAAGACACTTTCGTTCCAAACTTTCCGCCGTATTCCTGAGGCAGTGCGTATTGAGTGGCGGAACTGAACGCCGCGTTTTGGCTAGTTACCAGTTTTGTCGTATTATGTTTAATAATCTATAGAAGTAAAAATTTCTTCTAACAACACATACGTTTATACCAATATGGGTACATTCTTTTTTTAGATTAGAACCACCTACTGCCTTAGTAGGCAGTAAACTTTTCCTGCCACAGTTTCATCCAAATTTTAATAATTTTCACATTATACTTTAATAAGGTATACATTGAATTATCAGGTATCACGCATAACCATATATCTAACACTTTTTCTTCAATAGAATCAACAGTTTACTTTCTGTAGTGAGCCCTTTGAAGTGTTTATATTTAATAGACAAATATTAGTGAGTCGAACTCTCGCTTTTATTATGACATGTGGAGAAAAGTGAAATCGATGTAGTTTTGTGAACTTGGCCCTTCATTTTGATATATTGACGGGTCTTATCGTAATGTATTTTTGTAATTAAAGTATATATATATTCGTTTAATACTTTTACTTTTTTACTTTTTGTTTCGACGCCATTGCAAGTTTGATATTTTAAATATTTTTTATTTATTATGAACTAGCGGCCCGCTCTCGGTTTCACCCGCGTGAACTATGTTATTATTAATTTCTGTCTCTATGACTACGTCCTAGCGACGTCTATGCAAAATTTGACACTCCTAGCATTTGTAGTAACGAAGTTTCATACAAACTTTCGACCCCAAAAACAACCCCTTAGAAGTCGAATATTGCAAATTCCCGTCTTAGCAAGCACCCACGTCCTATAAGTAACTCCAATGCAAAATTTCAGAGTCCTAGCACATGTAGTTTCTGAGATTTCGTGATGAGTGAGTGACCTTTCGATTTTATATATATAGATATACTAGCGACCCTATTGCGGCTTCGCCCGCTTTTACTACTGGATTATTCATATAATGTATGTTTGCAAAGCACTTAAGATAATGTGAAAATTAATTAAACCCTAATGCAACCCGCATTTTCGTAGTTTCAATAAGGATTTTCCAATTNTCAACGTACTCGTATTATTTTCTCGTTAATCATTGAAAATGACATTAGCGGATACTGTGATGCTGATTGTAACCAGTGGTTGCATCTTCAGCTATAATGGCAAATGGCTCAATTAATTTTTATTTCTTTTTTATTTGACTTTTATAACTAGCTTACGTAACGTATGCTTGCTATAAATATAAAAAAAAACATTCAATTGTTAATAATTACTTTTTTATTATACACTAGCGAGTAGCGACCCGTGCGCGGCTTCGCCCGCTTGTGATATAAAATTATTTATTTTGTCATCTGTGTTATTTTCGTTATACAATAACATTTTCGTTTTAAAGACATTGTCTTAAAAAATTAAAAGAAATGTTTTGGGTTCTGTTCCTTTGTTTAAATACCTCCAATAATAGATTTTCTCATATATCGTTTATATATAGACAGCCATGATCTACAATTTTATTATATGGATAGATATTAAATTTCATAACAATTATGTAGCTTCATATCTAACCTAATACTCAAATAAGTATAAAACAATCTTTTCATTTCTATTGCTACGCCTAGAAAACAGTGTAGGTATGGTAAATCGATTATAATTTCTGTTAAATTAAGGTCAGTGAATCCTGAATATCTTTGATATAAAAAATGTTCCTCTTGTCGGTTACGATTCGTTTTGCTTTACAAGTGTTGTTTTGTAACTCACCTGCGGGATACAGGGTGTTAAAATTCATAAAACTAAAATACAACAATATAATATAAAATAGAATTTTTATATAGAATTCAAATTAAAAATGAATATTTATTTTTATATTATCTCAGTTAATATTTTATAAAAAATAATAGAAATAAGATAGAATTTACTATACTTAAAGTTTGGTTGTAACGAATATTTTAAGTTTGTTTTGATTCCCAACAGGCAGGGGAAACCTAATGTTAAGACACTTCGCTCCCCAATTTCCGCTAAATTCTGGAGGCATTGCATGTTGAGTGGTGGAACTCAACGCCGCGCTTTCACCTTGATAGCAAAAGGAAGAAATGAAAATACAAATAAATAAATTCTCCGAGTGGCAATTGAACCCGCAGCTAGCCTCACATTTTTCATATAGGACAACGAAACACCTGTATAAACGGTAGATAGATCTCGCCGTGATCCTCTGATCTCGTAATTACACTATTGTAGCGTGCAACCCTCTAATAGGCGTAGAGGAACAGAAACTCGTTCTTTAAAATATTTCCAACTTCCTCGGACCGTCGCTGTGATATTTATCTTGAACATTAACTAACTTTTGTTGGTATCTAATATGTAAATAAATTTTAAGCTGGAATTAATTTTCTATATAAAAGATTGTGGTTGTTATTTTATGGTTAAGTTTTAATAGAAAGCAATGTAAATATTTGTCGCGTTTTCTCTTAACGTTCTAGCGTCGACAATGCACGGTGCTTGGTCGGATTCTTGGTGAGTGACGGATCACTCACCATCTGATATCCCATATTTATATGTAGAAGAATGTCTTAACCCTCTATGCCTATTGATATGTTTGGAAAAATGTGTGGATGATATAACTAACATAAACAAACAGCATCGTAGTACATTTTCTTAAAAAGTCTCTTATTACATGCCTTACTCTTTATGTTCTTTACCGAGAATCTAATCAGTACATTCCCTGTGAGGTCCATTATCTTTTTTTGTTTATTTAGGGCCAGTCCCATTATTACTGGAATTGATATTTCGAAGCCTTCTTTTTCTATTTATACTACGAAGACTTGTTTTTATTGAGGAATTTGAAATTTATATTGATGTATAAAATTACATGAAACTTGAGATATTATAAATTGCTTTCATCATTGATAGGAAGTACTCTAATTGCAACTAATCAATTTCTTGCAAAATTTAACATTTTTTTTTAGTTGTGAATTTACGTAACTCATACGGCTTGGAAGTACTTCCTAAATCAATATCCTCTCCGCTCATAACGAACGCTTCATCTATCAATGTCGTTTCATTTCTTATGAAAGTAACGTTCACGCCATCATAATGTTGTAAGTAAATTAAAAGTAAAATAAATTTTGATTGCTTCTTCAAATTATAATTGAAAAGTTGATTTTAATTTCTCTACGATATGTTGATAATTGTATTTAATATAACTTCTTAAATTAATCATATTAGTTTAGTTTCTAATAATATTTACACAAGATGTAATTTGTTTAAATGATGATGTTGTGCATAATTTGTTGACTCTACCATTCCAATTAAAAGAGAATCATTCATCATTCAGTACTTTCAAATTTAATTAATTTGTAATATTTTATATTTTCTAAACATCTTTTTTTAGCTTCGCGCTGTATGTATGTAAGGTACGCTGAGGGAACCTGAAAACCTAGTGTTAAGATACTCTGGTCTCATTTAGACACTTCCATTACCTCACTTTCAGCCGAAATTTCGAGGCATTGCATATTGGCGCTACTTATCGCGCTTAGCCTTATTACTTTGTTACTATAGCCATAGAAATAAAATATTAAATACTTCATTCCCTCAAGTGGGAATCGAACCTACAACCATCTCGTTTACAGTCGCACCCTTGTACCACTCTATATCTAATTTTATTATTAAACCCCTCGTCCGCGTACTGTAAGTGTTATGATATTCTCTAATTTTCCAAGTTCCTCTCAACGAGATATAAGTTCTCGTTAAACAGTGAACTCTTATTACAGATTCGTGACGACATTACCTAATACAGTACTTTACCATCATTTTAATATAATTTACATTTACAAGTGGAAAATTGTTTTATTACTTGCATCTAATGGTACATTGGGTTTGTATCGGATTACATCCACACAGCCCAGCTGGCCGACCACAGCAATCTAGACTAGACTATAAATTTAAACTCTAATACATATACCGTTACAATGAAAATACAGATTAAATTGTCGTGCAATATCTTATGGGGGTCAATTGTATTAATTTTATCTGATCTCCGGAATATTAGAAAGTGAGCGTTTACTTAAATGGAGTACATGCTTTCCATGATGATCACATTGTCATGCTTGGAGTGAGATTGATCTAGAATTCGATCGTTGAGGTTATCAGCGCCACGGAATTGGATCGTTGGAGTGCTGAATTGTTTAGAGAAACGGCAAATGCGGGTGATCTATAAAAAAAATCAGTTTCTCGCTGTATCGCGCACACACCAGGCAGGGTAGGCAGAGGGAATATAGTGTTTAGACACTCCGTTCCCCATTTTCCGTCGAATTCTGGAAACATTGTGTGTTGAGTGCCTCGACATTTAATATCCTCGAGTGGGGATCGAATCCACAACTAGTCGCGGCTACACGCTTGTATCCCTGCGCCACGACTGGCTCAATCAATGTATGAAAATTGCTAGTTTTTTGCCAACTAATATCTACAACTACAACAAATAGCTGCCTACGGCTAGTCATTTAAGTAAAGTGCCTGGTTTTTAAATGTTAATTATACTTCTTTATTAGACGAAAGCTTTTATTAATAATCTATCGAAGTTCAAACCGGAAGATGAAGCCAATGACCTAATGTAATGTGTCGGCGGCCTTGATTGGGTTTTTTACATATAAGTGACCAAAGACCTACACCGAAATCCACGTTATCATGTGGCAGGACGTAGAGAATAATGATGTCTCGTATGGGTTTTATCATTAACCTGTCATCATTACTCTCACGCTATGTTTTCTTTCTTCCATTTATCTTTGTTATACTTGTGTAGAGCCCGTGACCTTATTAACATTTAGAAAATTATCTGTTTATGAAATTATTTATTTAATTGGCATTGTTTTTTTTCTGTTTAAGTCATTTCATATTTTTATTCATAAATTGTCTTACATCGTTATAGTTATTATTAAGTTTTTTAAAGCATATATTGTACCTGCTGATTATGAAGAATGTAGAAAATAATGTTACTCATATAGAGTTAGGCAATATGAATTATCCTAGAAAATAAAACGAATATGATGAATTCATATATTAATAACAGTATAATTTATATTGTATACGTACAGAGATGTCTCGTAGACTTAAATTGTGTTTTCTTTTTGTTGGGTATGGAATTTAATTTCAATAATTACTTAATTTATAAAAAAAACACCGGCAATTTTATAGATTAATGTCAAAAGATACAACTCGCACAAATTATAGGGTAAATTATTCTTTTGTTTACCACTGAAGGGAAGCAGGTGCAATTTAATATGATCATAATGACGGCAGTTACAAGATAACCAATGAGATATACAACGAAGATAGGTTTCATAGTATAAAATTATTATATGCTTGTTTTTTTTTCACCTTCAGAATGTAATTTAAAATCTTGGATAATCGTCGAAATATGTTATATATTTTTATATTATATCTTACAGTTTACAAACAAAAAAGAACAAATAATATACACTTCTATAAACTCTTAGTAGATACTCGTATGTAAATAAATCCTTATTAGAACGTAATATAAAACCTTAGATAACGTCGAAAAATGATATATATTTTAAGTTATAACTATTTTACAGTTTACAAACATAAATAAATTTACACTTCTTTAAACTTCTTAGTAGGTATGGAAATAAATCCTATTAGGAAACATAATAATATATCGCGTTAAGATTGTGGTTCATGCTTTGCGACAGTTCTAACAGTGCCCCCGAGTGTGTCTCCCTCATAGATAAATGTTATAATTTCTCTCAATGTGTCCATTTGTCTAACTTTCCTAGCCCTCAGTAGCCTCGTTGACCTAGAAAGCTGAAACTCTACTTGTTCTACACCACATACATTTATGGGAAAGAAATCGGGGCCGCATTTCTCCGCCGGAAGGGTCGTTATTGCCTATTGTGATCGATTCAAACGTTTAACACCTTCTATTATTTGTTTAATGTTTATATATAAATTATTATGTAATATTTTTTTTATGAAACTTTTACCTTGAATAATATGAAAACCTGTACTATTATATTAGACTAAGCCTACATAGGTTTGGTTTTTTTCTCATGAATGTAGATTATTAAATTTTACTGACACCATATTTTACTATTATTTAGCGCTATTACTTATTATGAAAAATAAATAAATAATGTTCTAATAAAACTAGGTAATAGCATTTCTTAAATCATATTAGTTTAAAGAATGATATTTAACCGACTAGTCATAGTTCAACAGTTTGTTTTATATATTAGTAAATTGGTGTGAAACTAAAGAAAATGACGCGTAATTGCCAGCTTTCCATTCCATTGCTGGGCCTGGTGCCCTTAGTGACGTTCGAAGAAAACAATTGATTTTTGTTGGTGAAAGTTCCTTACGTGTTTCAACTTATCTGGATATCTCTGATCGAATCAATTGATTTCAAATACGATATAAGGTTTTACCTGAATATATAATTTAGAAAACTATTATTTATCTTAGTCGTGTTTTTTTATCTAAATGTTTCTTTTAAACTATATAATTGGTGTAATTGTTTTCTACTCAAAACCTTTAACCTAAAATAAACAGTTTAAATAGGAGAACAGCGATAACTAGATAAGGCTTACAATATGCTGGTTGAAAACATGATATACCATGTACATAATTCTTTTACTTAATATAAGAAAAACATAATTTTTCCTTACTACCAATTGTATATTAAGTAAGTTGTCGAGTGAGCTTCTAGGCTCGTATTTTTAAATCGCTTTCAAGTCTGAGATCGATCTTGAGGATGAAAACGACATCTCAAGATCTCGATACGATTTATAAATGAAGGCCTAAGAAATATAATTATTTATCATTTTTATGTCAGGGTTTAGGTATATATAGACGTTAGCTACGTACAAAGGTACATGACTCATAGATATTTTTAACTCATAGCTGTTTATGGTGGAAGACCATGTTACTGCTTTCCGATATGGTGTTGTTAAGTGTCCTTAGCTAGTAATTTTACTTCATACGAAGTTGTAGTACCTACATGATACGAGCATCGTGCGGTTTTACTTATTTTATCATTTATTTAATCACAATTGACAGTGAACTTAATAATTTAGTTTGAAGTATTTTTAAATGTTATTTGTAATTTGAATGTTTTAAAGGTGCCTTAAAGCTTAACTAGGCCGAGGAAATGAAAATATTAAGTATTTCATTCTTCGAGTGAGAATCGAACCCCACAACCTGTCGCTTTTACAGTCGCACCCCTGTGAATATGTCTTAAAGACTCTTAACATACCTATTATATTTGTACTGTGTAACTATAATACTAACTTTAAAATAAATATATATAGATACTTATTATTTATTTCTTACATTACAGGGCCAGTCAGGCAGAGGGCAGAGAGAAAACGAGAGGAAATACGCAACATGTGACCACCGACCAATGCACCAAAACAGACAACGCTATCTTCAAATTCATGAGTCTTATCTCAAGATTACATGATTAAGAAAATTATTTATTGTACTTTAACTTTAACTTAACGAATCTAGTCGCTTTAGTTATTTTGTAACGGAGCAATTTTACTTCATAAGTGAATAAAATATCAAGACAGTACAAAGAGACGAGACATCAGTACAAAGACGTAACGGGAAATCTAATGTTGATTTATAATTAAATTGATTTAATTAGCCTCTTCCCGAAGAAAGAAATCAAAATGTCTACAAGTAAGTGTTACTTTAATGTTTAAGTATTAATAAGTAGAAAAATTCAGCGGAAAGTGGGGAACGGAGTGTATTAACACTATATTTCCTCTGCCTCTGCTATGTGCGGGTATAGCGTAAAGGTTTTTTAATTAGTATTTACTTACTATTACATACTGGTTTAATGTAGTAAAGAACGACTTCGTCCTTTTTACGACAACCTTATCGTCGTCAAAAACGGCGGAAAATATGTCGGACTCGAAGGTCAAAATTATAAAATTAAATTTGGTAACTTAAAAAAATCGTAGAAATATTCATATAGTAATATTTAATCTTTATTATTGTTAAAATATGAGATTTTAGAATTATTTTAGGTCATTGACTCGGGTCAACGAGTCAAATCACAATTGGATTAATATCTTTAATTCATTTTTAAAATAAATTTTATTTCTATTCTAGGTTGCGAGAATTCGGCCGGAATTCTGAAGAGCAGCTATTCGTTGTCGTCGCTTCGGTCTGCGCAGGCGCCACCATGTGGCGTCAGTGACCAGCTCGAGCGTCCGTACCATAGCCTCACTAAAAAGAGGTAACATTTTAGATGTAAAATATAAACTCCTGTTTTTGTTGATTGCCTTAAAAGACCATATTAGTAGTATATCAATACAGTGTACTTAACCTAAGCTAAACTTGGCTTACTTTACAAAGGTTAAATGCTTCTCCGAATAAGGACAACGTTATATAAGATTAATAATTTAAAATATCATTAAATAACTCATAGACTCGTGTATATATAAGGAATTTTAATGATTTTTATAAAATTGTTTCTTCTGAGTAAAACTCTTCATTGTGTCCGTATATCATTAATGTTTTACCGGTGTATACATAAAATACATACATTTGTATAGGTATTGACGCTTAACCTTGAATCCTCTAGGCTCCTAGATGCTTAATTATTCAACATTGAAAAGCTTATAGGTTTATTGATTGTATGGTTATAAAATAATTATTTAGCTTTATACATTTTTTTAAAATTATGACCGCCGTGGAATATTAGCATTATTGTAATTTATATAGATATAAAAACTACGTTAGTGGGTTCGATTCCCACTCGATAAGATGGATTATTTTTATGTCAAAGCACGGCGTAGATTTCCGCCATTTATAACGTAATATCTCCAAAATTGTAATCCAGTAACTGGGTAGCGGAGTTTCTCATCGCTAAGTTCCTTCTGCCTACACTGCTGAGCGAGAAAAAGCGTGAAGCTGTTTTTTTACTGTAAAATATATAGAATAACAATATAATCTCTAAATGTTTCAGGAAAGAACCATGTCGTGAAGCGTGGCGTCGTAGTTGGGGTTCCGCGGCGAGTGGGGGCAGCACTGGCGACGATCTCTGGCCCCTGCTTCAACACCACTATGAGTATATCATGGACAATCAGATCATCGATTCTTGCAAAGTATGTAAATTTAATCTTTATTATTTATTAATGTTAAGCTTTCTTTAGTGTCTAAAGTGACTCTTTTTAGGCTTATTAACCTAGTTTTTATGTTTTACATTTGTTATCTGTATACTGAAATGGATCATTGGTTTGGTTGCGCTAGATTCTTAAACTATTTATTATAAATATAACTTAGTCACATAATAATATGTACTCAATCTTTGAAATTGCACTAAAATCGCTGTCTCTTTTTTTACACATTCATACATAGTATATACATTCCTGACTATACTCATATAATCATTATATAAAATATATTTATTAACTGGTTATGTTAATGGCACATATCAAGCTATATATAATTTAAAATAAAATATTGTTACCTATACTTACTTATATAATAAAGTATGTTAATAGATTTCCTTGAAATGTTATATTAATAGTTTTTCTGTTGTCTTCGTTGTTAAATCGAATGTTGATTTAAGTTATTCACTTGTGATAGTAGATGTCATGTCATTAACAATTTATAAAGAGTAATTATATATAGATATAATATACTTACTTTTATTTAAAAATATTTAAAAGTAGTATAAGAAATTTTAAAATTTTTTTTTATTCTGACCCAAGTATAAGTGTGAAAAAAAGTAATGGGGTTAAGCCGTAATAGATTTTTTTAGTCTCACGCTATATTCCGCACATAGCAGGGTAGGCAGAGTGAACCTGGTAACCTAGTGTTAAAACACTCCATTCCCATTTAGCCACTTCCGTTCCCAATTTCCTCCGATTTCTTGAAGCATTGTGTTCTGAATGGAAGTCTCAATGCCGCGCTTTACCAGAGCGAGAAAATGGAAAATATAATTAATATATATAGATTTTTCTAAAATTCATTTTTAAGTAGCATACTTCACAGCTTGGTAAGTCACTTCCGCGTTATAATATATGTATGTGTGTTTTTCAAGAAGTTAGTTACGAAACGCAAAGTCAATAAGTAAGAAACATGCATTGTTTTATTATTCCTAGCTAAGCAAAAAAGGATTATGCAAATATTTCTTGCTTGGTTATAAAGAATCTGTACGGATCCTTTATTTTACGAGGAAGATGACGTAAAGACATTTCTTTAAGTATTGTATTATGAGGTGTTAAGTTCGGTTCTTGTAAACCGTACAATGTCTTAATGGATCCGTTGAGGATTACGAAATATATGAGTTGTATTTTGAAATAATTTTATTGTATAAGAAAACTGGTTTTATCGTTAGTTGATAAGTAACTATGTATGCTTAATATCCTGGAATATTAATTTCTACATAAGTTCGACTTGTAGTAATTTATTAATTAAAATAATATATTTAGTTTAATATTATTAAAACAATATGTTTTATATTATTATTTCTTATTATTTTACTTATTCTAATATATATAATTATATAACTTTTGTTGGTTTAAATATTTATTTTTTTCTAATACAGTCAGACAAAGAGCATTTTGATATCCAATATTCAATGTTTCTATAATGAACGAAAAGTAAAGCACACAGTGGCTTACCAAGTTATTACACTAAATGCTCTCTCTCATACTATTCTGCATACAGAGATACCAACATGAAACCTTATACCACCAATATCTTCTATTTCCAGGAAGCAAACGGGGAACTCCTGTCAACCAATATGTCACCACGCCTTCTAAACCCAACCACAACGTTCAACAGACAGTGGTCGCTCAACCAGCTGATATCGGAGTTCACTGAGCTCTGCCAGTGGTTGACGCACGTGCAGGAGGAAATATATTCTAGTCCAGAGAATTTGTCTAGCCGGAAGTTGAGACTGGTAATGTTATCTTTTTTTTAAGATTAACGCTTTATTCCTTATATAGTGTGGTAGAGACGGAGTGTAGATGCTCTGTTGTAGTTAGACATTGGGGGGTGTGTCGTGGAAGTTGTTGCCATGTTTTGTCATGTCGGACCGGAAAATGCAAATGTATGCTAGGTCGATGAAACATTACAACCTACCGTTAATTCTACCTTTTTAAAGTACTCACGCCACTCTTCTTGTCTTACTGTTTAGTATAAAATATGCATTTTTCAATGAGAAAGTCCTTGTTCAGGCCAAATGCCTGTTATATCACTGGCAACACTGCGTGAAACACGCATACTATAATACACTGGCAACACTGGTCTAGGCAACATGTCAAATTAATAGCTCCTCAATTTTAATTATAAAATGTGTATTTAATAGTATTAAATTTTCATTGCGTAGACCATGTAACTCTGTTGTTAAAACTAAAACATTATGGTATACAGGATACTGCCCTTGACCTTATTGCCTCATATCTAAACCAAAGAATCCAGACGGTTAGTATAAATAATGTAAAATCATCTGGATCTCCTCTAAAGATGGGCGTTCCACAAGGATCTATACTTGGTCCTCTTTTATTTCTT
>JAKRZM010000235.1:150080-178470 GCA_036379175.1 Heliconius cydno galanthus
AATTTGAATTTGAATTTGAATTTGAATTTGAATTTGAATTTGAATTTGAATTTGAATTTGAATTTGAATTTGAATTTGAATTTATAATAATTATAATGTCAAAATTTCCCGCCTATGCAAATAGGTGACATGAATGTTTAATTTGTTTATACAATTACCCACGAGATTGTATATTAGATTCATCATGGCGTCATCTCGTTAATTACACGTGTCCACATAACCTTCTGCTGTTTTAATTATTAATCCAAAAAATCAACCTGGATAGAGGAGAATTTCACTACAGTCGTTGACTGTTTCCGATGGTGTGTGTACTCCTCTGAACTTGTAATTCAATGTGAAATTTGTATATTATAATAATTATAAATAATTAAACATAGTGTAGAAGTGAATAAAGAAAGAACGTATATAATTATAAAATATCTAATTAGAAATGATACAAAAGATATTGTGTTCTTTTCATCTCTTATAAAAAAAAAATATTAGAACATTATTCGAAAATATCAACATCACCATTAAATTTAAACATAAATTCCCAATTAAATTATATTTAATACAATTTTAATATATAACAGAATCGAATGTCGGAGCTAGTGTCGGTAGAGCCGCGTCGAGCCAAATTTATAGAACAGGGCTCAGCCATACTGGAACGTATACCCGAAGCGGCTGCGGAGGTAAATTGCTTAATATTCATATTTAAAAATAAATTATGCTAATAATGTTAGCTTTAAACTATAGCTGCGCGGTCATATAACCACTTATATGAAAATAACTCAGAATTTTGTATGACGCATTACAACTTCACGTTGTATCCTGCTAGTAGGGTAGACAGAGGGAGCCTAGTGTTAAGACACTCTGCCTACTCTCTCTGCCCCACTTCCCGCCTAATTCTGGACGAATTGCGTTTTGAATGGCGTTGCGTTTTAAATGCTGCTTTGGCTCGATACTAGAGCAAAGATATGAAAATATTAGATATTTCTTTCCCGCAAATGGGTTTTGAACCCACAACCTGTCGCGCTTCCAGTGAAAGCTTGTGCCCCGCAACTGGCCTCAAATTATTTATTGATAAATACAGCTTTATTATATTAGTATTGCTAGATCAATGTCATATTCCCAATAGTATTTATATACAAATAAGTCTACAAATATCTTATGCATGTTTAATAAATGTTTATAAAGAACTTCACACATGCCTGGATGTATACTAGGATGGGTAGAGACGACCTAGTGTTTAGTTCACTCCTGTTGCTTATGTTAGAGCGGTGACATGAAAATAATTCATTCCCTTGCATTATAATTTATATACATATCTTAAATAATGTAGAAATGAAAATAAAAGCTTAATTGAATCTTTACAGGTAACATGGAGGGTTGAACACTTAAACGTTAAGTGGGAAAGTCTCCGCTTGTTGCTAAGTCCTGATCAACAGAATCAGAATGGAGAGTGCTGTGACACCGTCGGTAAGTACCTTTAATATAACAAATATTTATTGTCACCATTATTCAAACCGGTCAACACAAAAGCACAAAAACAATCTACTCTTTTCAAATCTGCTGAAGCAATTTTAGAAAATAATACTCAAAGTTAGATTATTTACGTCAAGTATCAACGTAAGTCGAACTTTTTATATCTAAAACAATTAATAATCCTTTTGAAAGTTATAGCAATGTAATACTTAAGGTTATTTTTTTCCTCATGAATGCAATTCTGTTTTTTAAAGAAATATTCGTATACTTTAAACGGGCGAAACCGCGGTCGTGTCACTAATTTTTATATATTTTAGCTTCACGCTGTGTCCCGTATACTGCAGGGTATTCACATTGAAACTAATGTGAAGACACTCTGTTCCCCACTACAAGTTTCTGTATAAGTTGTATTTTTAAAACAATCATAAATCTATATATATAAAAGGACTTGTCCTCACTGACTGAGGTAAGACGCACGCACAGACGTAACCGCTGTGCGTAGAAACGTGGAATTTGGACAGATGTTTACTTTCATAATCTGGACATCCACTAAGAACGGATTTTGAAAAATTTTTACTCTAAAGGGGTGAAATAGAGGTTCAAAGTTTGTATGGAAAAAAAATGAAATCGGCACCGATTTTTATAAAATTTGAAATTTAGATTTTTAAAAGTATTTAATTGAACACGTGTTTCATCGTTTTATAGAATTCTCCCCCTAAAGGTGCAAATAAGGGGATGAAAGTTTCTACAGATTTTTTTTTAAATCGGCACCGATTATTATATTTTTTTTAATTTAGACTCTTAAAAATATTTAATTAAACATATGTTTCATGGTTTTCTAGAATTCACCCCCTGGTGCAAATAAGGGGTTGAAAGTTTGTATGGAAAAATCTTAAAATCGCCACCGATTTTTATAAAATTAGAAATTTAGACTCTTAAAAATATTTCATTGAACACATGTTTGTTGGTTTATTAGAATTCACCCCTAATTACGCAAGCGAAGCTGCGCACGTCCGCTAGTCATATAATATGAACCCAATTCAGTTTATTTAATAAATAATCGCACAGTAATTCAAGCCAGCGAAGCAGTATTTTTTTTACTTAATAATAAAAACACTTTGAAGGTAAAATCCAAGACTTTTATTACTGTTGTATTACTATTTTTATGACTATTATTACTGTTTTTTTTTAAATATCATTGTCTTTATTATATATCTATGTATAATTTTCATTAAAATCAATACCAATGGCTTAATTTAAGGAAATCTTGCCACGCTATTCTACCCAACTTCTTGCCTTCTGTTTTAATTGAAATAGTAGACATAGAAAAGTAGACATTTGATAGGAGCCGTTTGAATCGTTGGGGACCTAATAATCTATCAAAAGAAAAAAAATACGAAAATGCTTTTTAGCGTTGAGCTCTTCTTTTGTGCATATATTGACAATGAAATTTTTCCCTCTTTGAAAGTGTAAGATGAACAAAAAAAGTTACTTTTAAAGTTTCTCTTTACATTTTAAAATATTAATTATGTGATTATTTTGACTTACAAAATGTACTATTAATATAACTTACTTACTATAATATCTCGTTAAACAGACCCCGCCCACGAGCTACGTTGTCTCCGTCGCTGGCTCCACTGTATGGAGGGTCGCCTCCCGCCGCCCTCGCTGTCGGCCGCGCGCGCTGCCTCCTACCATGAGCTGTTGAGGAAACTTCGAGAACATCAGGTTAGTGCATTATTTTTTTTTAAAAAGTCACTATTCGACTTTTGGAAGTAAAAGAACCTGCATCCGCGCCTGTCCAAAACAGTCCGAGCTCTCCGACCACAAAACCATACGTTCTCATCGAGTTACATCGAAGTTCCTATACGCACGGTTTTATATTAATTAGTTTGTAAATTATTTATGTTGTTAGCATCTCTGCAGGGATTTTTTTTTTACAAGAGTCGTGAGTTTGGATCCCAGTACTTTGACAGTATTATTATACTCTCTTTATAAAATATTATTTAACGTAATTATGGAATTTCAAAATATATATTTATTTATTTACTTCCATTGTTATGGATACGTCACCTTAATTCTTTTAACATTACTGCGCATAACGCAAACTATGCACCCCTGTTTAATGAAAGACCTAGGCTTAACTCCAAACAACTTTATATTATTCACATCTATCGATTTATATGCAATTCAATTTTGTGAGAAGCGATAGAGGTCGACGGACATGCTAAATTTTAACATTACATTTTATTTTAAAAATAATATATAAATATATACAAATATAAGTTTACAATTGCTGATTCAAATTAATAACTCCTAAGGAGTCTCACAAATGAGACCAGCTGTGACAACGATGGGGGAGGCGTGAAATAATTAGGAAATTTTATTTCGTTAATAAATAAAAATTTTTCTTAGTAATGGCCTAAATAATATATCTCTTTTTGTTTTGTGTTTATTATTCTCTTATTACCTGAAACAGATATCCACTTTTCTTAAATTTTAAGAAAATTTTCAAAACCTCGGTTAATCATTTAGAGTTTAAGTAAATAACTTTTCGCCCTTACTCTTATTTCTAGTAATAAATGAAAAAATATAAATTTATTATAATGTGTAAATTTATATACATTTGTTAAGCTACATATTAATATCGCATAGATACTCTTTAAAGTTAGGCGGGCTTTAAAGTTAAATCGACAGTCCCTCTTCTTCTTCAGTTCTTTTATTGCTGTTTTGAACTACTAATAAGGGTAGTTTTCGATTACATACAGGTTTAAAAGCGCATAAACAACGTATTTTTTAAAAAAAATATCTCTTTAAAAATGCCCTTTTTAGTACTTCATAGGAACAATAAAAACCTTTACGATTCTTACATTTTAGATGCTTTACCTGGGGTTCCTCGGAATATTATTTAATTCATTTATAATTAACGTTTATAGTTTTCACAATTACAAAAGATCATTTATTCTGTTTATGGGATGTGCGCAGTTGTATGTTTTAATAAATTATCATTTTTGTGCAATATATATGGTAGTTGATGTAATTCGATAGATGTGGGCGGATATTCGCATGTGGCCTCTTGTAATATAATACTTTAAGATAAATTTGTAGATTATTATAGAATACTATTGTTTTACTGAGAGGTTGGCAATGGGAACCTAACCCCTTTCTTGCCTTACTTGTTCGGAAACATTAAGTGGTGAATGGCGGAACATAACGCCGCGCTATATCTAATTTAAAGATCCAATAAATGAACATATTTAATAAATATAAATATTTATCCGAGTGGGAATTGTAACCTCCATCATCGTGTTCAGTCCGAAGTGTAAATCTATATATATAAAATCGAAAGGTCACTCACTCATCACGAAATCTCAGAAACGACATGTGCTAGGAATCTCAAATTTTGCATAGGAGTTATTTAGAGGACGTAGGTACTCGCTAAGACGGGAATTTGGTATATTCGATTTCTAAGGGGTTGTTTTTGGGGTCGAAAGTTTGTATGAAACTTCGTTACTACAAATGCTAGGAGTCTCAAATTTTGCATAGATGTCACTAGGACGTAGTCATGGAGACAGAAATTAATAATAACATAGTTCACGCGGGTGAAACCGCGAGCGTGCCGCTAGTATATTATAATAACAATGTAATAGCATATAAAAAAAACTAAACATTCATATTAAATAATAACGTAACCTTCACTACCTACTGTAAAGTGTAGTATAAATATATAAGAAATTCTGAAGATTTTTAAACAATTAATTTAATGGTATAGTTCCCAGTTCACACGTGCTATCTTTGTATGTATTTTTTTTTCAAATTTTTAATAGAAGCAATTTAGAAAATGAAACATTACATCGCCAAAATATCAGAGTGGTCAAACATTTTAAAAGAAATAGTTAATACGATATACACAAACGCACAACAGATAACGCAGTGGTAAATCGGGCGCGGAGAGTCTGAACACTAGGCTCCATTGCCTACCCTACTACATGCGGGATAACTAAATATGAAATAAAAGAAAGAGATATTTATAGCCAATCACTAGTCGAAAGAAAATATCCACAACCAATAAGCTACAGTAACCATAAAACCCTGCAACACTGAAATTCCAAACAAATAAACTTATTAGCACTTCCATTGTTATCAAGTGAAGAATAATTATCTACCCACTAACGGTACACGCAGTCAACAGTGTGAATGCGCCCTAACGAGTAGTGATGCCCTTAATTAACACCGACCGCGGGTGAGAGAGCTTTGTTCGGCGTTTATCTACGCATCGTCCTCTTTTCTCTATTGAATTATTATGTTCGACCGTCGATTTAGATACTATTAATTTTCTATTTTATGTAGATTTTCATTGTTACTGATTATTTAAAATTGCTGGTTTTAAAATTAATAGTGTAAATTAGCACAGGTTGGCACGTGCAGTAGGATAGTCTAATTACTATGGGTGTAGGTTCCATCCCAATTCGGTAAAAGATTTTTTTTACTTTCCCATTAAGAAAAGGGCAAAGCGCAACTCATCGCTTTCAAATACAGGCGATAAGGAAAGCATAAAGTATCTTGGCACTAAAGATTCTTTTTCTACTCTGCTATGTTAAGAAAGTGTCTAGCTAAAATTGAAGGACATAATAATAATGATTTAAATAAACATTCAAGTATCCGAATTAATCTTCAATACATAATATTTTATATTTCTAGTCTTACATCGTTAAAATTGAAAATTATTACAAATCTAATATTTTACAGTTTCCTAATCTCAGAAAAATCTATGCACACACTATATTTCAACATCGGTTCAGTTCATTTATGATTGAACCGATAGTTAGCATGATTGACTAACGCGAAGTGTACCGTACCAACTTTCTACCGGGTCGTGCCTCGCGCGGGACGTCAAAATGAACCCCCGCTACTCGATCTGTGTGACATGACCATCTATTATCTGGAGCGGGATCGTTTCCTTAATAATGCCTTAATGCGGTAATGTGAGCGTAGGAAAGTGAAACTAGCTCGGTTGTAAGCTTTTACTGTACATACATACATACAAACATACGATATACGTAACTTTAGATATATTATTATGTCGGTGTAGATGAAATAATGCAGATATGGTTGAAATAGGAAGAAATTTAGTTAAATTATATATTAATCTATTAATTAACGCATAAAATACACAATTATGTCAGCTTTATGCTGTATTATATTGAGGGTAGGCAAAGGGAAGATAGTGTTAAGACACTGCGTTTTTCACTCTCCGCCGAATTTTCTCTGTAAAATACACGTTTTTGATCATCGTTTAAGTCAAAAGCAACTAGATATTACTGAAATCTAGGTTGGGTATACAAGAAAAGTCTCGACCGGCCTTCACGAATTAGTCTAATTTGATAGTTTGTCACGACTTCCTTGCGAAACTAATTTTATCTGAGTGTTCACTTATTGCGAATTAAGCCAATTTGTAGGTGGAAGTCTCGACTTCTATTTGGATTTATTTTTATGGCTTAGTTACTAAATTTTGTATTTTTTTACGACGACAAGACGACATCGAAATACTAGTGAATTGATAATGAAAATTTGCTCTAATCTTTACGTTATATCCAGCATGTAGCATACTGAAGGAGCGTAGTGTCAAGACACTTCGCTCTCCACTTTCCGCAGAATTCTGGAGGCATTGCATGTTGAGTGGCAGAAGTCAACACTGCTTCTTCCCTCGACTCCAGAGTGTAGAAATGCGAATATTAAATATTTCATTTCCCCGAGTGAAATATTTAATATTCGGGAATCCGGGAATGGAATCCACAACTTGTGGCGTTCAAAGTCACACATTTGTGCCCCTGCGCCACGACTGGTCTTAGTATTAATATTTTTTTAATAATCTGTTTTATAAGATAGCTTTAATCTCAGTTCGTTAATTTTATTGGCAGAAGGTGGTTTGTATAAAGCCATAATATAAACAAAACCAACACTGCCCATATTTGTTGTCATTAACATCATTTGTAACTAAATGGAAGTAGATCAAGAGATTTTATGATATTTTACGTCATTAATCAGGTAGTAGTAACTCGTAATTGCCAAGCCAACTAACCGCTATGCTTCGTTTTATAGCTAACGCGATTGTCTAGTAGATTAGAAACGCGTGCTAACTTGCGTATTGAAGTTGGCAAGGTAGTATAAGCTAAATAATAAAAAATCTAAATATAAAACAAAAAATGTATTCGGCATATAAAAGGGTAGGCCGAGGTAACCTAGTGTTAGGACACTCCGTTCCCCACTTTCTGCGCATTTCTTTGGAGGCATTGCGTGTTGAGTGGCCTTAATCAACGCCTGGCTTTTGACAGTATTAATAAGTGATAATTCATTTCCTCGAGCGGGTATCGAACCGAAAACCGTCGCGTTATAGTCACATCCTGATGCCCCTGTGCCACGACGGCCTCTCATAAGCTGAATAGTATACTATAATACATGATTTGAACCCAATTGCTGCAATCAAAAGTTCGTGACACAAACGTCAGTCGACTCTAGACCACGCTTTATGCAGTCCATTTGTGCAATACACTTCTCGTTACCAGGCTGTAGGGTCGCCATGCATTCTAGCAGTTAAACTATAAATCTCAATTTGACCTATTTAATATTGTTTCTTGTACCTAATGAATATGACATAAATATTAGTTAAACTATTTACATCCGTTTGAAATTAATTTATGCAATGTTTTATTTAATTAACTTAATATTAGTTTTAAAATATAATTATGTTATGCAATTTTATTGCGACAAAACGACAATTATTAAGTCATTTATTTAAAATTTTAAACTATTATATATTTTTTAGAAATGGCAACTCTAGTGAAATAAGGTTAACAAACGCCCCATAAATCAAAGTGACATGCGTTATGGAGATTGCGCACGGTGCTATACTGAAATATTCCTTTGTTAACTCCACGTAGCAACCATATAATTTCGCCTAGACTCAAGTCGTAAGTATAGGAAGTAAATTATTGACATTACGATTTAAACAGTAGAAAGTCGACAGCTTGGCGAATATCGATATGATATTTGGAAATGTTGTTTATATGTATAACACTATATATCGATAAAAAATATATTGGCTTATTAAGAACGGAAATACTGATGGTGGCAAGTAGACAGTATGTCTAGATTTCAAATTAAAACTATGTTAATGGTTTCGACGGCAATAAATCGACATTTACATTGGATCTATTATGACAAACTATATGTAGATCAACATGGGAGAGTTCAGGCCATTTATGGCGCAATGGCACTAGTGTTTGATGGTTCTGGGTTCGATTATATTCGAGGAAATGGAATATTTAATATTTTTATGGGGGTATTATTTTCATGCTAGGGTTCTACATCAGAATTTGGCGGAAAATAGGATGTGGAGTATCTTAAGACTAGGTTCCTCAGCCTACCCTGCTGTTTACAGGATACAGCGTAGAGCTGATCTATTAGGTCCACGTAGATTAAGTTACAATTTCTTTTGCTAATATCGAAGGTGGTTGGTTTGAAGAGAACACACAACCTACTTTAAAATAGAGTGATTAATGAACTTATCAATGTGTAAGATCTACCAGTAGTAGCCAGCTTTCGCTCCCGCGGGCGACGATCGATTTATACAAACATAATTAACGTGCGCACGCGTATAATTATTGTTTATTCTAACTATATCTTGCATACGAATAGGCTATTACTTTATAATATATTAGTTTGTTCATTAATATATACTATGTCGTTATATCGTATATTCGTTTCACATAAATAACTGTTGAATGGGAACCCGCTTGGTTGTTATAGAGCGGTTTGCGGGAATTTAGTTATGGCAAATTATGTTTTTATATTACACCTACTGTAGTAATATATAAGTATTTGCAATAAAGTAAACTTCCATATTAGTACTATAATTATGAATATTCTTAATAAATCAACTGCTATACCTAATATACTTTATATATTTATCGTATTGTGAAATATTTTTCTTATTGTAAAAGTAGCTGTAAATATATCAAAAATAATTTCTAATAATATTTAATTATAAATAAACATAGCTTAGTAATATTTATTTAATATATTTTTTGTACGTATTTTGTCCTCTTTATTTTATTTCAGTGTTTGTTCTGCGTTAAAAGCGTATACGAGTATCTTCAGTTACAATAATTTATGATGCTAGTTCTGTAAAGCATACAGACAGATAACCTCTTATTTGTTTTCACCATTGAGTGCAATTCTAATACCCATATTTCTTGTAGTATAACCAATAATGATTGCAATATATCGTCATTAGCTAGTAGAACAGGCTATTTATTCTCGATCGCTGTAATTATAACAGCATAGAGTTTAGGCCTATGAGGTTTATGAGGCAATATTTTCATTTCCTCTAGTTCCGCCACTTCACAAGCAATGCCACCAGTATTCGTCGGAAAGTCTAGGTTCCATGTTCCCTCTCCCTACCGTGCTGCGAGCGTGAATCTAAAAAAAAAATAGTGTCAAATAAACACCTCATTGCTTATATAGAACTACTAGCTAATTCGATTTAGAAACAGTCGTACGTATCTACTCCATTTAATTGATCTCAGATATTTGATCGACGATTATAATCAATGGTGAATGTTGAATCAGTGTAGCCGTGTACTGCGTGATGGTTTTCCTCGACTCGCCCAGGTGCATGCTCTCGATAAGATCTCATCTCTACCTCTACAAGTACTTACAGAGATCTAAGTTAATTAACTGTAACGTTCCGCGATTACAGTAGTGCGGACGTTATGTAAATAAATGTTTGTTGTTAACCTACATTTATTGTATTGCTTGCTTGTGCTTTGAAACGCCCTACTGAAATATGAGAAATGATTATAGCTTCACGCTGTATTAGGGACACAGCAAGGTGGGCAGGGGGAACCTAGTGTTGAGACATTCCGGTACCCATTGTCCCCCCGAATTCTGGACGATTGCCTCGACTTCAGAGCGAAGAAATGAAAATATTAAATATTTCATTTCCTCAAGTGAGGATAGAACCCGTAACCTGTCGCGTTTACAGTCACATGCTTAGGTATGCTCCTGCGCCACGACAGGCCTCATAATGAGTGTCATTTTTTTTTAAATAGCCTCAAGCAGCAGAAATTATCTTTTCGCAAATTTAGAAAGCAAGAGCCGTGAAAGCGGCCCCGGCATGCAGTGTGCGATAACGTAATATAGCAAAAATCACCAACAATACTCGCTTGCGTAGCCCCAGGCGTCGCTATAAAGTCGGGCGTTGAAACGACAACGGGATTTATTGTGAGCGAGCACGCGGACCACCGCGGGTGCAACAAGGGAACCTCTAATCGAATTACTTACTCGGTCTCCCGTTCTCATTCACTTTCATGTTCTGTGGGAAAATAATGATTTTCATTGTCTGTCTAATTCTGGATTCACTGCGTGTTGAGTGGCGGAACTAAACGCCGCGCTTTCCTTGTCTCTATAGAAAATGAGAATCGAACCCACAAGCTGACGCGTTTGTAGTGGCACCCTTGTGCCACTGGTCTCCAATTATTTATTATATATTATTTACATAAAGTATACTGTACGCCAGCGGAAATCAAACTGGCAACTACCGGCACCGGCACACATAACATGCCAGTTAGCGTAAAGGATCGTTCTAGCTGTACCGGGTCAATAGTATAATTTATTATTCAATTTCCGCCAGGTAATGTATTCGATTTCTACTTATCGATGTATTATATCCGAATAAGTGTTTGTTGTTAAGAAACGAGCTTTTGTGGTACCAGCCTCGCTCAATTATCGCGGCGGTCCTATCTTCATCCCATCGCGACTGCGGGTCTAAGGTCACCACTGCCTATACGCTACCCGTCACACGTTGCCCTTTCGCAGGTTTCCTCCACAAACACCAGCTTTTCGCTTCGCTTCACAATTTAAACTTTCTCTTAATAACAATATTTGCCTAGAAGCCATTTTCGAATGTAATTTCGCTTTTGATTATTTTCAATGGTATAATTAGTTTAAGCTACTGAATTAGATCGAGGCGAGTATAATTTGCGTTCATAATGGAGCTGGTTGTATATTGATTGCTTTTTATTTAGAACAATATCTTCGTTCACTACCGATTTATATATTTAGACAAGATATATGTATATACTATAGGCTTAGCAATGTGAATTCTATACATTCTATTCTATATATGTATTCTATTCTATATATGTATTCTATTCTATATATGTATTGTATTCTATATATGTACTTTTTTAAGGCCAGTCAGGAAAAAGAGATATGTAATATTTTCCTATCTTCGGGTAACCAGGCTGAGCGCGACGGAAATTGGTGAACCGAAGTGTCTTGTCTTTTTTAAAATGCGAGAGTTCTGTAACAATAGAGAAAAAACTAAAGTAAGTAAGTATTCTCTCTACTGTGTTTTTCACGCTTAAAGTAGATTTTTTTTTTTACATATTATTTGACGTCCTTTCAGAGGGAGAGTGTAGTTACGATAAAATATTTGGATTGCAACTAGTGATTACTCAGTAGCCAGGTGCGGGAAATTACCTTTACGCTCGGATTCTAATTAAGTATTCACTTCAGTTCCGAGTAGGTAGTTGAAGAAAATGTAGATTGTCGCCGTTTTCACTGAGATTCAACCATGCCTTCATTAAACTAATTTTCGTCATATATTTCTGCGTAAAAGTCATTAAATAGTGCTTCTATTGTATTTTTTTTATTGATAGTAAATAAGATCAGTCGTGGCGCAGGGCACATGCTGCTGTAAGCTGATAAAAAACTTGAAACGATTAAAATTTAAAAAGTTTATTTCGCTGTTACATAAATGGTAAAAATCTTAAATAGTAATAAATTGCAACTTTGTATTATATTATAAAACCATATATTTTCGTCGTTCATTGTATTTGTATATTCGTTATATAAAAAATCTTAAAGGCTTTAGCAACTAAATAAATCGTATGTTATAATACACTAAATAACAATTCTCCATACTTGATTGCGATAAGATTGACATGCGAGTGTTTGTAAATGTATCACGTGACTTCTCAGCTGGAAATGTCACGCCAATTTTAAATGGCATACATTTTACAGATTTCGCATGACGTCAACAATTGACATTTTAATTATTTTTTTTAATTTTTAGCTTGACGCTGCATCCCACACATTGCAGGGTAGGCAACGGGAACCTGGGATCTAGTGTTAACACACTCTGTTCTCATTAGGACACTTTCGTCCCTCACTTTGCGCCATATCTGGAGTATTGTAACTCAACACGCAATGCCACACTAACTATTTATATTTAAATTGTAAATTTGTGATCGCAGTTAAAAATTTATAAAAACCATATATTTCGATTAATATTTATATTACATTGTAATACTACTAACATATAAGTACTTTATTGATTTTATTAAGAGGGTGGTTGCAGCTCGCGTTATCGTATCGAATATCGATTTCTCCAATGAATTGTTTATTCAGTCGCCCCTCACTAATCAGATAATATAAGCACGTTTTTACATCACTATGGCAACTGTAGGTATAACATATCTATCTATATATAGAAAATCGAAAGGTCACTCATTCACTCCTCACGAAATCTCAGAAACTACAAGTGCTAGGAATCTCAAATTTTGCATAGAAGTTACTTATACGACGTAGGTGCTCGCTAAGACGGGAATTTGCAATATTCGACTTCTAAGGGGTTGTTTTTGGGGTCGAAAGTTTGTATGAAACTTTGTTACTACAAATGCTAGGAGTCTCATAATTTTCTATAGACGTCACTTATAGGATGTAGGTACTCATGGAGACAGAAATTAATAATAACGTAGTTCACGCAGGCGAAGCCGCGGGCGGGCCGCTAGTATAATATATTGATTTCCTCTCATTTTGTATGTCATATTAGAAGCTGAATGCAGGTCATTTGATAACTATCTATCTCTATAGAAATTTAACAGTGCATATCGTAGTTTTGAATAGATGACATGCAAAAATAACGTTCTCATTTTGTTTTTGTGCGGTTGTTCCTTTTTAAAATATAATAGAAAATATATAAGCAATGGTTGCTGTGGGATAAGTCACATATTTTCATGATATTCTTCTATTTTATCAATGATTTAAATAGGTAATTATGAAGCTTTTGTACAAGGATTTAAGTAAATCAGCTTCACCTTGTATCCCGCACACAGCGGGGTAGGCCGAGAGAACCTAGTGCTTAAGACACTCCTCCTCTTTTATACGTCTTTGTAAGTTAAAGCAGACAATTTTTGAACTTTTTTTTTATTTCAAACATATCAATTTTATAAATTCTTTGAAAGTATTTTTTACTATGAAACATTTTTTCATTTTCATATCAAACAAAAACCAATTCATATCTGTTGCTTATAACAAACCATTAAATACAGTGCTGGTGTTGTTTTATCTCGCGCCACCATTATCACTAGCAGTCATAAATCGAGGCAGGCTTTCGTGTCGCTATCGTGATCTATATTAGTCTGAGCATAATTCAAAGCTAGCCGTATTACGTAATTAAGCACCGCACGCGCTCCCGGAAAGTTCGCGTAATCACCGGGCTCGGTCAAATTGACGTATAATTGCATATAGAATTATGGACAATAACCGGCTCTGATGGCTCGAAGGCGTCACGAATCATTATGATGCTATAATGATAATTTATCGGACAGAACTTTAATGATTTTCACTTTGCCGATAGTTGTAAGTGTGTAATTAATAATTGAACTCTGGGTTATTCTCTGTGTAGAGTTCTAAGAAAGGTAAGCTTATATTATTATTCAACAATATTACCTACCACAAAGTATTTGNGGGAATTTGCAATATTCGACTCCTAAGGGGTTGTTTTGGGGGTTGATAGTTTGTATGAAACTTCGTTACTATAAGTGCTAGGAGCCTCAAATTTTCTATAGACGTCACTTATAGGATGTAGGTACTCATGGAGACAGAAGTTAATAATAACGTAGTTCACGCATGCGAAGCCGCGGGCGGGCCGCTAGTATAATATATTGATTTCCTCTCATTTTGTATGTCATATTAGAAGCTGAATGCAGGTCATTTGATAACTATCTATCTCTATAGAAATTTAACAGTGCATATCGTAGTTTTGAATAGATGACATGCAAAAATAACGTTCTCATTTCATGTTTTTGTTCGGTTGCTCCTTTTAAAAATATAATAGAAAATATATAAGCAATGGTTGCTGTGGGATAAGTGACATATTTTCATGATATTCTTCTATTTGAACAACGATTGAAATGGGTAATGATGAAGATTTTGTACAAGTATTTAATTAAATCAGGTTCACGCTGTATCCCACACACAGCGGGGTTGGCAGAGAGAACTTAGTGCTAAGACACTCCGTTCGAAACAACTGAAATATATCGTAATTATAGTCTTTATGTTTCAATAAGAGGAGGTAAATTAAAAATTGGACTAAACCTACTTGTAAGTTAAAGCAATAGACGATTTTTGCACTTTTTTTTATTTCAAACATATTAATTTTATAAATTCTTTGAAAGAGTATTTTTTACTATCAAATATTTTCCTTTCACACAGATTTCATGAAACACAAAAAACAAAAGCTAATTCATATCTGTTGCTTATAACAAACCATTAAATACAGTGCTGGTGTTGTTTTATCTCGCGCCACCATTATCACCAGCAGTCATAAATCGAGGCAGGCTTTCGTGTCGCTATCGTGATCTATATTAGTCCGAGCATAATTCAAAGCTAGCCGTATTACGTAATTAAGCACCGCACGCGCTCCCGGAAAGTTCGCGTAATCACCGGGCTCGGTCAAATTGACGTATAATTGCATATAGAATTATGGACAATAACCGGCTCTGATGGCTCGAAGGCGTCACGAATCATTATGATGCTATAATGATAATTTATCGGACAGAACTTTAATGATTTTCACTTTGCCGATAGTTGTAAGTGTGTAATTAATAATTGAACTCTGGGTTATTCTCTGTGTAGAGTTCTAAGAAAGGTAAGCTTATATTATTATTCAACAATATTACCTACCACAAAGTATTTGGTATATATTTTTGAAATTTTATTATAGTTATAACCTCTGATGTTAGATTTTTTTATATAAAGATAAATATATTAAATATATTTGTTAACATTAAAAATACAAGTACTTCTCTACGTTTAAACGCAAAGGGCCAATTCATTTAACTCCTATAGATATTATCGTACCGGACGTTTGATTTAATAAAATCTAGATTCTAGACACGGTTCCACCGCGCCCTGAATTGTTTTGACTGCCCCCTTTTACAATCTCGTATCGCCGACCATTCTTTACAATACAACGATTATTTCTCTAAGTTTCTTGTTTTGGTTTTAAGTGCTTTCATTTTCCTCTGGTTAATAACTGCTTATTGTATTTCCAATAATTTCACACGCCGCGCCGTACTCTTAAAATACATATGTTTATTTTTATTTCTTACTTACTGAGAATTGTTTATGGTAAATACTGTACTTACTATTAATAATTGAGGTCGTTGTGAAGCAGTGTCACGAGGGTTGTGAGTTGGATCTCAACTCAGAGTAATAAATTATCAATTACTATTTTTATTTGTTTGCTCTGGTGGTGCCAACTCAGGTGGTGGGTAGTGGAGTGGACGCAAAAGCCCGACGTTGAGAAATACAATGCCTCAAAAAATTCAACGAAAAATTGGGAACGGAGTGTCTAGACACCTGCTATATGTGCAGCGTGATGCTTATTTTATTTATTTCCAATACTAAGGCAAATTGCCCAAATTTTATGCAGACATTACATGGTCGTAAATATTTTTGAAAGTAAATTAAATAAAATAAATACCAAGCAATTTCATTTTACTCTTTTAAAACACGCGATAAATTATTAAATATCGTTTAAATTAATAATGTTATTAATTTTTTTTTGCATTAAAAAGTAACAGAAATCGTTGAAAGTTACAGATAGTTTAATATCAATCATTTTTAACGACATGAACGGTGGTTCCGGTCCGGCATGTTTGTAAAACATCCGCGGAATGCATGCGAGTAAGAAATTTAATCAAAAAAATTCAACATCTCTACATACATATATTAGTTAATTAAGCCTAATTGATGTATTTAGTTTGATTTTAATTGAAAATGTAATTACATATGATAAGTCGACTCTTAAAGTAAGTAGATTTTTTTTAAATTAAATCAGCTTCACGCTGTATCCCGCACACAGCAGAGTAGGCAGAGGGAACTTAGTGTTAAGACACTCCGTTACCCACTTTCCGTCGAATTCTGGAGGCATTGCGTGTTGAGTGGAGGAACTCAACGCCGCGCTTTGTCTCGACACCAGAGCGAAGAAATGAAATAAAATAAAGAAATATAATATTTATTTACATTTATATTTATAAATGTAAATAAATATTTTGTTTCCTTTTTAATTTCCCATTTCAATTATGTTTTTTTATTTAACAAGTAACGTCGCGAGGTTAAACTCTTTTTGATCTTAATATCCGGTGTCTAAGTCATTGTTCGTACATCCTGCCAACCATTAATTTGCATTGGCGAGTTATCGTTATTTTGTTCATTGAGAATTATTAGTTCCGGTTTGAGTATATATTGGTCGTTGCCATCGTTTTATATATAGACTAGTGTTCGGCTTTTTGGATTTTCTTATTAATTATATAAAAGTTCTAGTCTTCTCTTCTTTTTTAGTACAATGTTTGTTTGTCTGTCTGATTGCTTCTTAGGTAAGATTTTTTTATTTAAAATATTTTGTTTCTGTGGGTTTTTTTAGAGAAGAGAGAGAGAGAGAAAGAGAGTACATTGTTTTTGCATAAATACAATGTACTCTTTTTCTCTCTCTCATATAGTAGAATAAATGAATGATGAAAAAACTGTTTTTCATTAATGTACCTATATTTATTGTTAATATATATTTCCTTATTTGTTCACATAACATTATTATATATAGAATGGGTTTTTTGTTTTATTATTCATAATTTGATAAATTCAAACTCCTTTTGAATTCCACAGGCATCAGCTAATTTTTCAATTACTATAATAAGTAACTATATCTATTAGTTTATTTTAAAGCGGAAGTGAGCGATAATCTTCAATATTAAATCTTCTTTAATATTTCTCTTTAATATTAGACTTTCATCGCCACGACCTGAATAGTATTGAGTATTGACCAATAGTTGGCGATTTTCCGTTAGAATCATTACTGCGTGATGCGCACGCGCATATGTCACCCGGTTCTGCGTCGTTGGTTTTAGGTCACCGTTATAATTAAGGCTGTTGAGGTAATAACTATGTATGTGCTGCACTCGGGTTCTCTTTGTCTGATGGTTAATGCACAGTTGTCTAAAGTAGGTGATTTTTGAAATTATTTAATTAATGTGTTATGGTAAATCGTTCAACTATATCTATACTTACTTAAAAAAACAGTTTCACGGTGTATTTCCGCACAGAGCAGGGTAGGCAGAGGGGAACTTCCCATTTTCAGCCGAATTCTCAATCATTCGCGCTCAGCCACGACACCAGAGCGAAGAAATGAAAATATTAAATATCTAATTTCCTTGGTTGGGAATCGAAACCATAACCTGTCGCTTTTACAGCCACCATTAGCCTCGATTTAGTAAAGAACAAAAGTAACATATTATAGCGGAAGGAGGAAACGTGTTAATTTTCTGTAATATTCTCTAAATCTTGATACGAACATAAGATATATAATAAACCATGTAAAGGTATGAATAAAATAATATTAAGTAAACCATTATGTTCAACTATAAATCGAATTTATTACTTTTGTAAACACATCACTAATTACCATGAAAAGCATAAATACCTCTAAGCTGGGACCACTACAAAGTTTATCCAGCCTTCTATTCACATTAGTGTAAGCTTAAAGTTTTATCGTCACGTCGTCACGTCTACTTGCTATCATAACTGGGTTTGATTTATCTTAATTTCTATAAATTGATATGCAAACACGTTTTCTTAGAAATAGTTTGAGATGTGGTGGCGATTTCGTTTTATGGTTTTGTTATTTCTTGTGTCGATGTATTTAGATTTGATTTAATATATCATTTTAATATATAAATCCAGGTAAACGTGCAGGAAAATGACATAATAAGCATAAATTTTAAAGTTTTCAAATTAATTACTATGTTTGTAACTAAAACCTTTTTGTAACACGACTTCCGAAGATATTGGGAACCCCATACGTACCAATTTTCTTGTTCTTTGAATTTGTGATGTAGTAACAATAATTTTTTAATAGACTGACTTGCTCTAATAATTCACATCAATCTCTTAGTTACGATCTACTATAATCGGAGAAACGTTTCACTCTCAGCATTTAAACTCAATTTGTTTAACAACGCAGCAACCATATTATATTGGTTCTCAAATAAGATAGCCGTCTAAATGTAGGGCTCTCTTACACAATTTACTGTTTCCTAGTTATTAATGATACCTTAATTCGGCACGCTCGTAATGGACGCATGGGTATTGCTTTATGCAAGTATTCCGCGTTCGGTGATAGTTTATAATGATTTGCCACGCCCCAACTTTCCAGCTGGTCGTTGCAGTTCCTCGGTAGGTGGTGGTGGTGTTAGGTCTTACGTGTGTATTATTAGATATGTTGATTTTTGCCTAATGGGTAATTTCGTTATTAAAAATAATTCGGGTTCACGCTGAATCCCGTTCACGGTAGGAGTAGACAGAGGAAACTTAGTGTGGAAGACATTCTGTTTCTCGCTTTCCGTCTAATTTTAGAGGCATTGCGTGTTGAGTGGTGGAACTTAACGCAGCGCTTTGCCTCGACACCAGATCGAAGAAATGAAAATATACATTTAAATAAATATTTCCTCGAGTAGGGTTAGAAGCCATAACCTGTCACACTTCGTGCCCCTGGGCAAGGACTGGCCTCATGATTTCATTATAAATTAGATAATTTCCTGTCAGTAGTAGCTAGTGATATAAGAATAATATTGGTAACGTAGCTACGCAATTTGTGAGCCAGCTTACAAAGCTGCACATGACCCCCGTGAACCTCACGAGCGTGTAAACTGCCAACTGTTGCGTTTGCCAGCTTGGAACGTGACGACTGTTGTGACTTAAATCACGTATACTCATTATCTCTGTTGGTATTTTTTTGTGTTTTTTTTTCTACTTTTGTTATATTCAAAAAAGAGGCTAAAGAGAGAGGTCGTCGTGGTGCACTGGCACAAGCTTATGACTATAAACGTGGTGGTTGTGGGTTGTTGGGTTTCGCCATTCAATCCAAAAAAGTGGGCAACGGAATGTTTTAACAGTAGGTTCCGTTTGCCTATCCTTTGGGTTTCCACCACGGAAAAAAATCACCTAGCATTGTATATCTAACAAATATTTCTTATTCATTCATAATTATGAATGTTGGTATAAAAGTATTTTAAGAAATCAAAATAGATTCATAATGTTCCGGCTTGCGTCATGCATCTAGAATTAATTGAAATTCCTTAAATATAATGTCAATATCAACATAATATAACATAACAGAACTTATAATCTAATTTGTCTCTCCATTCGAGAATGCGACAAGAGAAACCAAACAGTTACACGTTGAGGGGTTCAATAAATAACATGTGCGATAATAATTCATGCTGATCGAGCTGTTGCGTGATGGATGGACGTACCACGCCTCGCCTTTGAGCTTCCAGCAGCTTAGAACGTCCTGTCATGAATATGTGAATCTACTGTAAATAAACATATGAGATGATGATGAATTGTGACTTAATAAGTTTTCTAAGCATTTGCAGATAATAATTTGTCAAATATGTTTTATTTTTTTAATATTACGTTTTTATTTATTTCTTTAATTTTATGATAACTAAAATTCGTATGTTCCTTCAGAACGGGTCCTCCACCATTAGAGCAGATGATGAACATTCTATAATGTGATTTTTTACAATGGAACGTGAATGCATATATGGTATGTTTTTGGGATTTGGAACTTATTATAACTTGGTTCCAATTTCAGTCAAGAGTGTAACCTAAAACTCTACGTAACATCGATGACTGCTAAAATTTTATTCAAAACGATTGTAAAATTACAAAAGTACATATTGTCATTGGAATCTGAATATCAGAACAGAATGAAGCTACTATAGTAGAAATTCGATATCCGGCCCTCAGTTATAGGCATTCGCAATTATCCGGATTATCAACCGCGATAATTATTTTATAACCTACTACAATGAAACCTAAGTAAATTTATATGTACGTAAATAATTAATAAACGTTAATTTTCGTTAATATGTACTTGTTGTTTTTAATAGACATATAACAATTTTGTGCTACATATACACAAAACCAGCTTTTCTGACCAGCATTCGATTATCCGGATTTTCGATTATCCGAATGACTAACGACAACAATTAGCCCGCTTTATCGAATTTCTACTGTAAGTGCTTATTTTTTTATTTTAGTGTGTTAGGTTTTTCTTTATCTTGCAAACTGGGCTGTATTTAGGTGACGTTATAATTACAGAACAATAAGCATATTGTGACTGGTCTTTATTGTTAAGGTTATTCTTATCGATGAATTTTGAGATACGATTATATTGTATTATATTATATTATGTTTAATAATAGCGTCATTGTTGCGACGCTTTTGTTTTGTTTCATAATACGTATTAAGATCTTTATTACTTTGTACTTTATCTCATCTTCAATTTATCAGCATTTATTGAAAATCATACCTACTTTCCCGATTTGTAAGATATTAGATAACGTTACTAAGGCTGAATTATATATTTTATATACTATGTGCAAAATTTCAAAATTGTAGGTCCACTGCGTACCCTATACATATAGACTCCTAACCCTATGTCTGTAGGTACTCTGAGCTATCGTAGACCTAGATAATAGATATTAATTTCAG
Source organism: Heliconius cydno galanthus (assembly GCA_036379175.1). Lineage (NCBI taxonomy): Eukaryota > Metazoa > Arthropoda > Insecta > Lepidoptera > Nymphalidae > Heliconius > Heliconius cydno. Next base: position 171,453 of record JAKRZM010000235.1, read on the forward strand.
CTTTGTATCTCTACACGACCTCAAAATAAATGATCTTGACAGACGGCCGGACAAATAATAAAGTGATTCTATTTCGGTTTTTTCCTTTTCAGGTACGGAACCCTAAAAAGTGACTTAACCCTAACATATTAAAAATAATACAAATTATATACAGGTACATTTATATTTGAATTTAAGTTAATAACACGCAAACATTCATTTTTATGTGCCAGGTGGGCTCCATGCACGATTGATCTCCATATACAAATCGACACATGTCTAACAATAAAAATCGATTTTTATTATCGTTCACCCCTAGCATATATAAAAGTTTTAAAATTCAACCAAAAATAAAAAGAAAAGTTAAATTATAAAAATTGTAAAAAAACAATCATGCCACAACCTTTGATGTTGACATTTTACCAGAATATCGTTGAATGCATATAACAAATATACATTTCCAAAGAGAAAGCCGTCTTGTAATGTATTTTATGTATGTATGTCCGATTACTTAACCACACTGGAAGTCCTGTTATTAGTATCGTACGATATCTATTCTACGGTGGAACAGAAGCCAATAGAGTAACCGAGGCCCGAGCTCGGTGTTAACGGAAACACAAACGTTCCAAACTAACTAAGTCGCAAATCCTGGGTTAACGGTAACACCGATGTTTATGTTTATCCGCTGCGTTTATCGCCGGACGTATAATGTAATTGGTGTATTGATATATGAGTGTATTTGTTTTGGTTATCTTAAAAATTTACACAAACTTATATAGCTAAGTATCTGTTAAATTTGCTTAGGAGTTTATTAAAGAATTTGGGTTTAAATTTTGCATTCACATTATTGTTATCTATAAAATTATCTTCTATGACATATTTTTTATATGCATTGCACTGTATGCACTTATTATCATTGAGTTTTCGTAAAATTCTACGACGTTCGTAGCGCTCCATTGGTACCATCTTGTCTATAATTAATTTTATTTTCATATAATCAAAGATTGTAAATGGCTTACATCATTAAATTTCGCCGTTTATAAGTTAAAAAAAACTATTTGTTTTTTCCGGTTCCTGTTGTCAAAGCGTGAACATCGTTGTAGTGCAGCTCTCAAACTTATTGTGATTAAAAATAATTTACGAGCAATTAGACACGGTGAATAGTGGAAGACACAATTATACGTGCTGTGGAGTTGTACAACTATTAAATCTGGTGCAACAAACGTGAAAATAAGGAGATATAATTAAATAAGAGCACATTGCATTTGATTTTAGGCGCTGTCAAATAGACTTGACGGACTTGACGTGTCAGTGACATTCATCAATTACGTCGGTGTTGCCAACGTAAAATACCACTCTACCGCTGTATTCCATTATACGCAAAGTTAAAACTTAAACATGGAGGATCAATTTCTAATTCTATTTGGAGAGATGAAAATCGAAATGGAGAAACAGATGGCTGAATTGAAAGAGTCTATAACTAATTCAATCGTGGAAAAAATTAATAANTAATTGTGTTATCGCAAGGGAAAATACGATAAAGTATTTTGAAATATTACATACATATTGAAAAATGTTGGTTTGAAAATATATTTCGATGCTAGTTTTACTCTAGACGTTGGAAAATTGCCAAAAAATATTGTAAATTGTACTCAACTAAATGAATGATCTCATACAAGTTCAATGAGCTACTCATATACTTTATGAGGTTTTAGTATTTTCCTCTTAGTAACACTATTTCTATATAGAAACATTGTTTTTGGCATATATATTAATGCCAATTAAAAGAAGTGGCTGTCAGCTGCCAAACGAGACGGAAGTGCGCCCACGCAATGCACTCAACACAGGGAAGCGAAGAGTAATTGTAACTCGATATAAGTGAAGAGAGATAGAACCGATTGCACCGTTTAAGGAAGGATAGTTATTTTGTGTTACCATTATGTTCAGATGCTTATAATAATCGAAGTGTGATCGACTCTGGTCGATGGCGACTAGGAAGTAGTCTTGCACAAATATCTTCAGAAATATCTCTACAAGTATCATATTTTGCACTCAAATCAGTTGCATAGTGTTTTTACTTATAAAAAATATTTAACTATTAGTCTTGGTGAACTTTAAGATTTTTTCGCAAACTTCGTTAATATAAAACTAAATTTTATTTCCATCCATCCATCCATCCATCTCCTTGTTAAAGTATTTAATTACATGAAATGGAAACCCCAATTATGACGAAGAACTGCCCTTAAGTTTAGGGTTTTTCTTTTGTATGTAGACCCTAACTCTAGTTAAACTATTAAGACTGACCTGTCGACTTATTTTCCTATCCTACGATAATTTAAACTCTACCTATATATACGCGGAATTATATAAAGAATGAGACCTATAATAAATAATTAAGTAATCAACTTCATATAACTTTTCATTCATCTTACTTCATGTTATTTGGGCACATAGCCCTCGTCCGACAGCTTCATGTATAGATTTAAAGGGAAATGCTATAACAGTTTGGCGCTTTGTACCCAAGGGCCAAGAGAAAGTTGGTACATCTTTCCTAAATCAGTTCAGAGCATTGTGAACGATCCAGATTAGTCTCGAGCATCAATCTTTTGAAGAACTGAGTTGTTCTAATTGTTGTGGTTAGTTGTACACGATTTTTAAATGTCGTGGACCTTTTATGTCAGGTCATTCTTTCAAACAAAAAAGTACAATGTTCGAACCCTTCGGCTATTGTCTTAGATGAGATGGTACCAAAAGATATATGTTGAGATGACCTTTTCAACTACGATATATAATTATGTTTTATTGTTTTGCAATGGTCGGGTGGGATGATAGGTAGATAAGTATAATTTTAACAGAAAAAAAAGATAATATCTCAAGTTTTCATTGGAAACTTAATATATCTTATGTAATTTTTGTTTAATAAAAAAATATATATTTTTTTATATATTTATGTTAAAAGACTTCTCTGAAGAATAGGTCATAAAGATGTCTGAAATTAGTATTGTACACAAATATAGCAACGACTCCAAGCATAATTATCTTCGCTTATAACTTCCTATATTTGCTCTATAGAGAAAGTCAACAGACATCCACGAACCAATTACAGGTATGTTTTTCTTTGTTTCTTTGTCATTTTCATTTCCTTAAGATACGTTTATCTTATGCAACACTTTGTTTTCTCAGCCGTTTGAGGCGGTATTTTATATTTAAATATGAAGCTATTTTTTCAAAATTAATTGTTGTTGAAATCGATCTTTAATTAATAGTAATCTCAACTTATTTATAGGATTGAGGCCATTGTAGCGCAGTGGCACGACATCTTGCTGTAAACACCACGGTTGTGGGTTTGTTCCTACTTGGTGAAATTAATTTTCATTTCCCCTACTCTGTTAAGGCAACGTGGGACGTTGATAACCGCCACTCTACACTCTATGTCTTGAATTCGGCGGTGAGAACGGAGTGATTTAACTCTCAGTTATCTCAGCATATGTTATGTGCAGGATGAAGCGTGAAGCTTACAATAATAATAATGTGTATTAAATTTATTCTACTAATATATTTTTTTATTCTTTCTTACTCTCCACATAGCGTCATTATATAATTAGATATTGCTTTACGCTTTGTGAGAGTCAATAGGAATTACAACACAATCCATTATCCTTACAAATTAACCGTTCTTTTTATTCTATTGAAATAAATCGTTATGTATTGCGTATACCGTTTTTGGAAGTAATAGCACTTTACTACTATTTCAAAATGCTTTTGTTTTGTAAATTTTAAATTGCCAGCTGATGTATTGGTGCCTTTATCTACTTTAATAATTTTACATGTAGGTATTTATTTCATTTAGGTGTACTGATAACTTTTAAAGACTTGATTTTTTGAATGAGTTTTAAAAAGTAATTTAAAAAAAATTGCATCGATATCTTTTATTAAATGAATACTGAATGTGCTGTAAAATTTATTGATAGTGGGAATTAACAAATACGATAATTATTTAATAAAAGATATCGATGCAATTTTTTTTAAATTACTTTTTCGTTATCGTTATCGAATTGTTGTTATCGAAGCACACATATTGAAAATACTTGTTTAATAATAAAATTTTATTGTATAGTGCCGCCATATGGAAAATATTATGGTTGGCCCACATACCAGAAAAGTGGTAAGTTTGTACACTAAAAGTAGGTTTCGGGACGTCATTCATGATATGCGATATGATCGATTCAAGATCTTTTTAGATAATGCCGGAATTGAGGCCAGCGCTGATGTACGGTTGCACACTTCACACAATTGTAGGTGAGTAGCTATGATAGGGCTTTTATACGTTCTTTCTCCATTATTTTATTGCAGTTAACTAATTTATTTCTTAAAAATGTTTTAAATTTATTTATATAGTAAACTATTTCTAAATTAAAATGACCAATAATTATTTTATGATATAAAAAGGCACTTAAAATCAGTTTCACAGTAAAAAAAAATATAAACCAGCTTTTTTATGAATAAAGGCTCAATTGCCGTGAAGCAAAATGTCGCGTTGAAGTCCGATATTGATATCATAAATAGAAGTCCAAAAGTGACTTCAACTTCGACATTGACAGAAAAAATCCTGCCAAGTGCCAAATACACAAAAAATATTATCATTCCGTTTCACTCAGACCTATGTACGGAATCGGAAAGTATTCACGTCGCTGTAAAGTTTGTCCTGCGATAAAAAGACTGTAGCGAGTGAACAGCAGCTGTCTCTTTCACACGCTGCTTATTCTCGACCGGTGAGGGAGACGGAGAGGGAGGGCGACCGCCGTCCGCGTGTCCGTTGATCGTTTGAAACGAAACGGAACAGTTTGCAAGTTGCCGGCTCCGTGCATGGCCGACCCGTGCAGACAGTTCGTTACGCTCAACTATTGAATTTATTTTAATAATAATACTTTTTAAACTTTTATAATTTAGTTATAATCAGTGCCTTATCAATGGATGTGTTCTGTGCATGAAAATATTGGACATTACAAACTAATGTATATGAAGAATCCAGTGTGTGTTTTTTGAGGCATCTTCTTTTGTGTCCTTTTGGTATATACAGTGTTTCGATTAACTAAGAGTATTTTAACTTGTTCTTAAGCTTTGTATTTGGTGCATTGTGTTTGACGCCTTGCCCCGTATATTGGCACGAGCCCTTAATAATAATAGTCCACTGGAACCAGTTTGCCAGTGCGGTCATTCGTTTGTGGTTATCCTGACTCCTGAGAGTATGCGGGCCGTCTCGCTTGTAACGATGCCAAAAGATACTTTATACCCTTAAAGAAAATATTATTAGAATTTAACTATTTAATTATTATTGCGATTTATTTTACACTTACGAAAATTGATTAAAGACTTATTATAAGATTAAAGTTATCGTTTTGCATTGTAATCACATTTTATCTACGCACGTTTTTATATGTTTTTTTGTGAAATATACAAAATGTCACCGCTACTAGAAGTCTAAACTGATTTACCTTGACCATTTCTGCTGTTTATTTATACAGACGGCGACTTTCAGTTATGAAGGCAATAGAATACTTCTTAACAATATGGTATTAAACATAGATTTTTAAAAACCCATAAACTTTATTGCAATAGTAATTGCAATTCCATATCACTTAAAGATAAGAAAAATAAATCATTGTGATTTTCTTAAAGCCCTAGAAGTACATGGCGCTAGGTTTAATTGCTGTAAGGCTTCTTTTTATATCAATTTAGAATTTATCTGGTACCGTTTCCACTGTAAATGGAATTACATAAATCGTCTTGATCCCGCTGTCGTCGCCATTCCGATGACTGAATCACTTCCATGCAAATTTATTTATGTTTTCTAAGCACTTGTTGCACGATTGGAGTTCTACTAATTAACGTGAATTAATTGTCAATATAATTATGGATTTAGTTTTGTATCAGCATTAATGCTTTAAAAATACAAAGAAATGTTAATTTTTCTATTATATTTTAGAACTAGACTTATTTTTTTTCAATGTGAAATGTCTATTTTTCGATTTTCTTTTCTAAAATCTCAAGATAAATTGATTCATTAAAAGTCAACGATCCTTCTCTGCACATTGAAACAGAGCAATTCAAATACAATACAAAGAACAAAACAAGTGGTTGCCAGTCAGCGTGTGACTCAGCTAAGAGAGATAGCAAAGCTAGGATTTACGTCAAAAGGGGAAATAAATATATTTTATTTAACGGTATAAATAGAGGGTATTTTGTTATAATAATAAAATTATTAGGTTCCTTATTGGTACCCGCATGTTTCATATTTATAGGGATAATAAAATTTCTATAAACCATTGTTTCTGTTGCTAAGTTGCTTTTTTTTTGTTTATTATGCATGTTTGATATGGTAACGTTTTTTTTTGTTTGTATACCAAATAGACACAAAAGAGTGTTTTTTTAATATAGATCAACGAACGAAAATTTAGTGATATGAAAGTGCTCTTAACCTACAATATTAGTACAAATTAATATTTGATAAATATTTTTATACTTACTCTTACGTCAATTAATGTGTTATTAGTTAAAATTGGAAACATAAATTTTTCTTCAACCTATACAAAGTGAATATCAACAGAGCTTCACGTTTACATGGGATGATACACACCACTAGGTATGTTTTTTAATTATTTTTTTATGGCGTAAGGCTACGTACTCTATGAAATTTAATGATATTATCAGAAATGTTATAATGAGAACGGAGTGTCTTAACACTGGGTTCCCAGGTTCCCTCTGTCAACCCCGCTATGTGCGAACTACAGCGGGACGCTTCAGCATCTCGAATGTTTGTGAAATTAAAAGAATGAAGTCTCTTGTTCCTAGGTTCTCTGCCAACTCGCTATGCGGGTAAAGCATTGAGCTGAAGTCCTAAAGAAATAATCTCTTAGAATTTATTCATATTTATATCGTATATACATATAAATACTTTTAAATAAAACTTGATGGCGTCAAGTCTATAGCAAGTATTTTTATGTATGTTAAATAACGAAGCTAAAATTACTCTTTCTCA
>JAKRZM010000235.1:179691-212158 GCA_036379175.1 Heliconius cydno galanthus
TATGCAAAATTTGAGATTCCTAGCACATGTAGTTTCTGAGATTTCGTGATGAGTGAGTGACCTTTCGATTTTATATATATAGATAAAGGAATGCAAATATAACTGAAAAACATCAGTCATTTTCGTAACAAAAGATTCAAAATTATTGCTTCAAGTATTAATATATAGATAAAATAGAACTAAAAAATATTAGAATATATAAATATCTACTAGGTTTCGTGTAAAAATTCTTAATTATGAAAAGTCAGCTTTTATTCATATGTCAGTAAGTAAAATTATTATTCACAGAATTTGGCCCTTAATGCTAATGAATTTTAATAACGTTCAGTCACGCTAATGCCGTAATTAAAATAAGGTCGAACATATAAAAAATGAGGGCACTATAACTCTACTAATAATGCTGTGAACAAGTTAAAAGGTGCATTTATAATATTATTCGAAACTTAACTTGTTAAATACTATATTTATTATTTAATGATCTAAATAGATGCTCTTAAAATTCAGGTACTATAGAAAATTCATGTCATAGATAAATAAAAATATTATACCCATCTTTATGTCGATTACAATTAATCTACTTGTACAAATAGATATATTAATACATAATTATGTGTGGATTTAATGTCTTTTATACGCTAATTGACTTTTCTGCGTGTAACATTGGAGGTAAGTATCAATTCTAACGGACGTATCATTTGTAAAGTTATTAACTATTAATAACTATTACACCTAAGCTTAGCTATTTATAATCCGCTTCTGTAGTCACATAAATCAATCCTGTCGATGTTACGGTTAATACGAGACAGTGACAACTTAATAGTTTCCTCTTTTTACTGCACTGCCACTGCGTCGTCCATACTTCCTGCTGGGGCCAATTGATTCTCTGCCGTTATTGGATATTTCTATTTATGAGTTAATTGTACTAATTTATGTAGGTACTATAGGTAATCGTAGTAAGATATCTAGATATCTAGAATTAATATAAAATCGTAATCGATAGGTCCGCACATACATCCAAGCATTTACTAACGCAATAGAACCACAAACATTGATTTCTATTCTTTTGTCCGTGCTTTTGTTTATGCTTAACCGATTTGATTGCAGTTTCCACTATTGTTTTTAGGCAATTTCTTCAATTCAATTAGGCAAACTTCCCTTAACATTTATTTATGTTTTATTTCAATCGTATTATAAATAAAAAACTTGTACCATGTTAAGGAATATTATTCGGAAAAATTACAATAAATCACTATTTTATTGAATTGGCTGAAACTCTACTTTGATATTATTAATAGAAAACGAAAGAAATTCAGATTAGTAAATTAATAATTGTATGGTTAAAGCGAACGAAGCCGTGGTCGGATCGCTAGTCAGTATACAAGTATCAGTACATAACAGCAAAGATCTGTTCGTACGTGTTGTACAAATGTCGTAACATAAATACAATGATGCATCTTCCAAGTTATCGTGTTTGCTTATCGTGAATGATTGTATATCATTTGGAGTGGCTGGGAGCGAGGCACAATGGGTAAGAATCAACCGAGAGAAAACGAGATAAAGTGTTAGGGGGCATCGCTGCTCAGTCATTATTTTGTTAGAGATTTCAGTGAAACTTGGAAATTTCAATGAAATTACTGGTTTTGAATTCATAGTGGGTATAGACGGGTTACTATACTAGCCATAATATGACATTGTACTTTGTGGCTCTGGCTTTGTGTACAATTTTACATTCTACCATATTGTGTGTTTTAACGGTATTACGACAGTCAAGCAAATATTTTACAGTGTTTTATTTCATCATCATCACCTCGTCGTCGTCCTCGTCCTCGTCGTCCTCGACCACTGCTGGACATAGGGCTGTCCAATGGCACGCCACTGAGCTCGATCTTCAGCTCTTCGCATCCAGCCGAATGTCTTATATATTATAGCGTCATGATTATAGTGTCTTTACTGCAACCTAGATATATAAATATATCTTAGATTTCTATAACACTGTCATCATCACATTAAATACTCGTTACATATGTGTATGTAAAGCATGATCGCACTTTTCTTAGACGATTTACAGTTTAATATATTTTCTCGATATAAACAAGAATATCTCTTTAGATAGATCGTTAAGGTTATTTGAAAATTCTTCTAAGTAAGCATTATACAAGTTAACATATTAAAACAATAATAAAAAATCTTCTATATAATTACAAGTAATAAAGTACGAGTAGATCTTAATGGCGTTAGTCAATATATAGAGAGAATCTATGAACAAATGATTATAATAACTCATTTAAGGTAAAACGCAATACAAGCGTTGTGGTAATATTTAATATTTATACGATATAGGCGAGGTGTAGGATTAACGACCTTTATTATAGCACCAGCTACGGTAATTATATGAAGAAACTTATAATTTATATACGTAAATTAAATAAATGGACGATATATAAATATAGCTTCTTGTTATTTACTATATAGAACATTTAAATTTCTTTCTGTGTTATTTAATTGAAATTGACAGTTTCAAAGGTTTTTTAGCTTTTCTAGCTCAGCAATCTTATTCTTAGTTTAGGTACTAATTACTTTCGTCATTTTTATATTTTTTTTCAGCCTTTCGCTGAAGCAGAGAGATGGCTCCCTCGCTCCTAGTGTTAAAATACTTTGCTTTCCATTTTCTGCTGAATTCTAGGAGCATTGCGTTGAGTGGCAGAACTTAATGTCGAGCTTACTATCTTCACCAGAGCAAAGACATGCAAATATTAAAAATATTTAATTTCCCCGAATAGGAATCGAATGCACAACCAGTCGCGTGACCTGCTTGTGCTCCTGTGCCACCTTTGGCCTTATTTTCGTCATTAATAACCTATTTTAATTAAAGTTAATATTATAAAGTTTTAAATTTTAATATAATTTTTATTATTTATTTTATTTAATTGTTTTTGTAATATGTTTGTTTATAATGCTTCATCTAACTCAAACGACGATTCATTTTGTTCTTTATCATCTTCATCTGTAAGTAGTTTTCATAGTACNCGATATAAACAAGAATATCTCTTTAGATAGATCGTTAAGGTTATTTGAAAATTCTTCTAAGTAAGTATTATACAGGTTAACATATTAAAACAATAATAAAAAATCTTCTATATAATTACAAGTAATAAAGTACGAGTAGATTTTAATGGCGTTAGTCAATATATTGAGAGAATCTATGAACAAATGATTATAATAACTCATTTAAGGTAAAACGCAATCGTTGTAGTAATATTTTACGATATAGGCGAGGTGTAGGATTAACGACCTTTATTATAGCACCAGCTACGGTAATTATATGGAGAAACTTATAATTTATATACGTAAATTAAACAAATGGACGATATATAAATAAAGCCTCTTGTTATGTACTATAGAACATTTAATTTCTTTTCTGTGTTATTTAATTGAAATTGACAGTTTCATAGGTTTTTTAGCTTTTCTAGCTCAGTAAACTTATTCTTAGTTTAGGTACTAATTACATTCGTCATTTTTATATTTTTTTTCAGCCTTTCGCTGAAGCAGAGAGAAGGGGCCCTCTCCTAGTGTTAAAATACTTCGGTTTCCATTTTCTGCTGAATTCTGGGAGCATTGCGTTGAGTGGCGGAACTCAATGTCGAGCTTACTATCTTTACCAGAGCTAAGACATGAAAATATTAAATATTTAATTTCCTCGAGTAGAAATCGAATGCACAACCTGTCGCGTAACTTGCTTTTGCTCCTGCGCCACCTTTGGCCTTATTTTCGTTGTTAATACCCTAATTCTATAAAATATTCAATTAAAGTTAATATTATAAAGTTTAAAATTTTAATATAACCTAACCACATCTAATTATAACTCATCGGACAGCTATTCAATGGGCAAGGCTCACAGAGAAATCTATACGAGCGTTTGTAATTAAATGCTTAGTGTTCTTCACGTTCAATGCATCGTTATTGTGCCTGTGGCGGCCTGTGGTGGCCTGGATTGTGTGGGTTGTGTTTAACTTGGAACGTTAATCTGACTATTGACGTAAGGAATATTTGTATGTATGTATGTGCGATAGCTCATTTCTATTAACTTTTCGTTTAACTTTATTCCATTGTTGTTAAAAGAACTGGTCAAGTGCGAGTCGTGCATGTCTACCGAGCCTTCTTTTAGGGATTAGGTTAAATTTCAGAATTGTAGGTACACGGGAAATACCTTGTAGGTTTTGATTACTCGGCGTATTTCATACAAAATGCAACAAAAACTATAAATGCCCACATCTTAATTGCGTTGATTTAAAAGGTTAATTTTGCGTTGATTTAAAAAACCGACACCGACTATACATTTCAATATTTGATATTAATTTTAGGTTAATACCTCTACGCGATCTCGAGATAAATGGTCTTGACAGACTCACAACTAAGTGGTTCTATAAGGGTAAGTTACGAAACATTTTGAACGTTTGATATTAAAAAGCAGAGTATTACTACTTTTACAGTTTTTTTTATTTTCATTTACATTATACTTGGTAAGTATTTACAGATGACGGAACCCATCATACAGTTAAACCACGAGTTAACTGATATTTCGTAATTCAATCTACCACGCTCGGATATTATCTAAATTTAACCGATAAAAGTAGTGTTAACCATTACACAGAGCTCTTGTTTCATTAACCCCCACGTATTTAATTTCATTTTAGATTAAACCGAAGTTGATATTGAATTTTCGATGCGTTGCGTGTTGAGACGCGGAAGTCAACGCCGCGTTTTGTTTTGGTAGCTGAGTGAAGGAATGAAAATGTGAATAAATAATAATTCGTTCCCCCGTCGGAATCGAACCCACTACCATCCCATTACAATCACGCCTCAAAATTTAAAAATGTCATTAAATAACATAAAACGAGCCACTAGATTATTATTGATGTATTTTTAAATTACATTTCCCATCATTGCTTTGGTTCTCATTTAAATACGAATTGACGTTGAAGTTATTGCCCTGTATAGTTCAAACTGTTTAAATTTATAGTATATAATTTAAATTTCATCGGAACGGAAGGGTTTTAATGGGAACGGATTGTGTTAACACTAGGTTCTCAGGTTCCCTCTGCCTACCTTGCTAACTGCGGGATAGAGCGTGAAGCTAAAAAGAAATAATGTTAATACAATCGATAGGTACTATCTTGACGTTTGCGTTTGTACGATACCGTTATCAATTTTTCATTTCGACTTGTCTGCAATCAGTCACCTTCGTTTTCACCTTCATCTTTGTGTCTAAATGAATGGCGTTTGAATAAAAATTTAAATGGGAATTATCGTTACTGTCGTAGCTCTGTTGTTCCAATTGAAATTACATATAGTCGATTAATTATATTTAAATATATATTATACTGGTTGATTGGTAACAGATAAAAAAACTGATACAAATGATAAAGGAGGGGAGAGATAAAAAAAAAGAATAAGAAAGGGGTATATCTTGAAAAATGAATACTATTAATTACAATTATTTGGTGTCAAATAATACATGCAGGTGCCATGTTACACAACTTAATGAGGCATACTAATTAAAATAACAATAGGCGTAGATAAATATGCAACATAATTTCCATTTAAGCATTTTACTCATATATGATATTAAGATTTCTTTTTTTTTTGGGTAAAAATATTTGAAAATTACCTTTATCACCTGTTGCATTACCATTTTGTACATCTATCTACCAATCGCCCTTATTTCCATGCATTGACGTGGTTACATAGGATTCCAATAAATAAATGTTGTCACTAAGATCTTTTTGTTTTTTCCAAAAGAAGCGTAAAGATAGTAACGGCGCTAAAGAAATAGATAACAAAATCTTTCTTATATAATAAATGAAATGGACGTTAACAGTTTATTTAAAACCACCACCCTAAACCATCCATCCATAGAATATCAATTGAGCCACAAATAGGGGCTACGGCCTTTGGATTTGTAACCTTACTCGTATGTTTATCTGTAACGTCCAAAACGTTTATCTACGTAACATGGAATTTCAGTTTTTTTTCTGTGATGTTTATTCAACTGCTAGCTGGTTTGATATTACTTCGGTAATGTCTTCGCGGCGTGTTGTCTCACGGGGGCGTGGGAAAAATGATAAGGCGGTAAAACGATACCATTGTTTGTTAACTATGAAAAAAGTGAAAATCCATTTAAGGTAGATTATAGGTAGCTTTATAGCTTGTCAGTAAATGATGTTTTATAGAGATGTGATTGTAAAAGTTTATGATATAATAACGTCGTAAGTTAGAAATTAATTGTATGAATATATTTGATAAGCAATCGTAGTACAGCAGTACAAGGGTACGTTCGTGGGTTTGTTTGTGGGTTCGATCACCACACGTGAGAATGAATTATTTTATTTATTGATGTTTTCATTTCTACGCTCTGGCAGCAACGTAAATGTTTCGTAAAATTCGACGGAAAGTGGGGAACGGAGTGTTTTAACATTAGGTTCCCTCTGCCTACCCTGCTGTGTGCGGGATACGGTGCGGAATAATATATTTATGTTAAAAAAATCATAAAATCCCTCCAAAATAAAATACACCAAACTATACAATGAACTATTCTATTCTAAAGAAACGCCTTACATGACATTTCCCAACAGAATGTGAATTTTACTATCGACATTAACGTCAACGCTGGAACATAAAGCTGGGACCACATAGCCCGCAGATACAAAGTAAACTAAACAACTGAAACAGCATCTGTAAACAGAGTAACGGAAGCGGGCGGGACACGTGTTCAATTCCCAACGTCCCCCTTTCCCTATTCTCATTAACTTGTATACTAAATAAGGAACGAACGTTTGTTTGAAGTGGTTGATGATTATATTATTCATTTATCAAATTTGTGATGTCAAATATAATAAAAATATCTAGTTATTATTTTGTTTACTTGTTAATTAAGTTATTTTGTGTAAAAAAAATCAGCTTCACGCTGTATCCCGCACGCAGCAGAGTAGGCAGAGAGAACCTATTGTTAAGACACTCCGCTTCCAACTTTCTGCCGAATTCAGACAATTGATAAGCTTATATTTTTTTATTATTTTTATATATTATATATTATAATATTAAAAACTCTGTGAAATTGATTATAGCAAGTACAATACAGAATAAAGATTAGGTTAGCCAACTTCACAAACGTATTCGTCTTGGTCTGACTAAAACGGAAATACGGCGTTGAATTATTTCATCCAACACGCATCGTCTAAATATAGAATCATTTTTGTACTATATACATACGTATATTATATTTGTCATAGTGTAAGGTTTTTTCACTAATATTTGCTCGTAGATGTATATAAACAAAGTCGTGGATAAATATTAGGGAGTGAGTTTGAGGTTTCGATTTCTATTAAATATATAGGTAGAAAAAAATATTACGATACTACTTTACGATTTAGATAACGTATAAAAATCACTAAAATAGCAATAAGTAGAGAATAAAATATCACTAAGTTCTCTTCGACATCGTCGCAAATAAATATTGTGAGGTGACTTGAAATCTAGTATAATTTGGAAAATAATAATTCTCTTTTATTTTTATTTACATATATATTTTTGTTTTGTTTCGGCAATATAACAAAGAAAAATGTGTCAAACTCAAATAGAAAGCGACCGCGTATGAATTATTGATTTGTACTTACTAATGTTGAGGAGTCACGCGATCTTGTTGCCTGAAAATTGTTTTGTGAGAAGTATTTTATTGTTTATGTTATACTAAAAAGGCCGTAGCAGCGCAGCGGCACAAGGGTGCGACTTTAACGCGACAATTGTGGGTTCGATCCCCACTCGAGGAAGTTAAGTATTTATTTAAATTTATATCATTTCATTTCTTCAGTGTCGAGACAAAGTTGAGTTCTGCTACTCAACACACAATGTTTCCAAATTTTGGTGTGAGAGAAATGTCCCCTCTGGGTACACCCTGCCAATATACAAAATAAACAATTTTGTTATTCACCTCAAAATCTCAAGTATAATATAATATAACAATTTTGATTATTACCTTCATTCGGTTTCTGTGCACTTTAAAAACTGGAACTAACGAGAGAATGAAGGTCATCGGATCGGTTCCGCTGTCTTTCTTACGATATAAGAAACGCAGGTTGCGAACACCTTTTATTATTGTTATTTATAATAATAAAATATAATTCATCTTGTAGCGTTATTGTATTTGATAATAATGGACGTAAGTTTTTTTGGCTCGCGAGGAGATTTCTAGAATAGTCCGCTATCGTTACCAATGGCTTGTATTTTGATGCAGCAGATATGAAAACGTTATATTAGAATTTTAATTTATATGATGAGTCATACATTTTACAGTAAAATATTTTGTTTTTGTTTTCTTGTATGCTTATATTCTTACTTGAGAGAATGGAATATTTAAAATTTTTTTCGCTCTGGTGTGGAGGCGAATGTCTCCAGAAATCGGCGGAGAGCGGAAAGTGGAGGGTCTTAGCACTAGGCTTCGTCTTTCTCTTCTGCTAGTAGGAAATACAACGTAAAGCTGAAAAAAATGTCATTATATTTTTTTAAGAATTAGATATTTTGTATGTCAGTAAGGTATTTCGTTGCTTTGTCTTTTCAAGGAAACAACGCGAATCGCAAATCAATTTAGCTTTTTCGGGGTACGCTTTTAGTGTTTCACGAGTCGGCCATTTCGGCCCACGGTCGTTCACCTCTGTCGTAAATCAATTCGGCCACTAGATTTAGCCTCAGGCTTTGTCTGCATTGTAATTGCTACTTTGGAATAACAGTACGCCCGCAAAAAATGCTAATCTCGCCGCGAAGCTGTAGGATCAGCATACATTTTTTTATGTCTAAATGTTCTAGGAAATATAATTTTAAAGAACATTCATTAAAATATAATCATGTTTATGATTATTAGTGGCAGGTTTTTAATTAAAACATTGCATATATTGGTCCTATTAACTAAAGAAAGTATTTCGATTGGTTTTTTTTATAAAAAAACTCCAAAACCCATAACTGTTTTTGTACACTTTTATTTTTATTTCGTTTTTATGAAGGTGGTTAAAGATATAAGCATGCCATTTTTAAGTAAATTCTGGGTGAAAGGAAGCCTTAGAATATACATATTGAACTCTTTGTGTGCGAGACCTCGTGTCTTTGTCCTGTGAGTTCAAGGCTGCCGATGTAACAGGCGAATGTAATTCTATACAAAAATAAATTTGTTAGGTAAACTATACTTACATTTTATATATTCTGGTCTTTTTATAGTATTCTTTTGTAATATAGAGAATAGTGGTATATCTCTACGGTCTCCACTTTTGTCTAATATTTTAAGTTTTAAGTTTCAAAGTCTAATTAAAGTTGTTATCAGATAGGAAATATACTTACAAAACTTATAAGATTATAACTATTAATTATGACTAAATGACTAATACACAATACTCAACTCTTGACCTATATATATTATGAAGACAATATGACATGTATTTGCTCTAATTTTAGATTCTCTTTGTCGCTCAGTGTTGTCAGGTTTCATTTCGAACGTCAATTGAGAAGCAACCTTGTGACGTTACATAGTTGGTCACATCTATGATTGCACGTTGTAAGTTGATACTACTATAACAGCAAACGTTTAATTTAAAATATCATCAAAACTGTGAATGTGAAATGAGAGCCAAGTTAATTGTTATAATTAGATATATATATAATATATAATTATATAAACTCTTTATATAACATCATTACATTATATTTATAAGCAAGGAAGGATGTAAATTAAAATAACTATCCTCTTACTTATACGTGTATTAATGTCTTTTAGGAAACAATCAGTCAGTACCTATTGCTGAATTGAATTGAATTCTTGATATGTGGCGTTTCGAGCGTGCCAGTTGAGCACAAACCTATTGCTGAGGACCTAACTTCTATCGGTCCTGTCAGACATGATGCCAGGTGTCAGGTATTGCCACCCAAACCGCTATGTCCTCAAAATGGCCGGAAATTAAACTATGGATCGACGAGAGATTACGAAATTCTTTCTGCTTTCAAGAAATGTGTATAATTTTATTCAAATTATAAGACGGTTGCAAAGAAATATTAATAATAATCATTTATTTGTGGTTAAGTGCTTTGGTCTGACTTAACGAAAAAAGTTTTGGATTAAAAAAACATTAAGTTATCAAATTTATGGAGATGAATTAGTTTAACGCACAATAAAACATAAATTTAATAATCGAGGATGTCAAAATTATCGACTAAAGTATCCTTTAAACAAGTCGCCTTTCAAGCTGGGCGCACTCTGTAAGACATCTTATGTTTATCTAGAGTATGTGCTCGTTCCATTTAGGTGTGCATCGTTTTAATGGACCCCAAGAAACTGCTTAGATTATTTACAATCGAAATGACATGTGAATAGAAATAGTGAATGCGACTGGTTGTGGGTTCGATCCCATCAGAAAAATAGAAATAAGCCATAACAGCAGGTTCCATCAAGTGAAAAGTCAATGACCGTCTGTCCTATATAAGGGCCTGCACCCTCTGAAATCACGTAATAATTGCTCCCAGTCATTAACAGTTGTTAACTATTATTGGAAGAACAAATAGGGGAGCGAAACAGACACTGTAGTTCCGATGCCGGAAGTAATTTTAAATCTTTATTTACATACACCAATTCTGTGCTATATTATTTGAAAATGTAAATATATAATCCATACCTATATTATAAATTCGAAAGTAACTCTGTCTTTCTGTATGTCTGTTTTTTACGCAATCAGGGCCAAACCGCTAATTTAATTGTAATAAAATACTCATACAGAGATACTAGAGGGTCTCGGGATGAACATAGGATACTTTTTTTCTCATATTTGTAATATTATCGATGTATACCAATATATTAAAATACTTACTAATTTGACATGCAATTTATTCTGCCATGTTAATAACAACCGTTGCTTAGCGACCGTTGCTAAGCAACGATTTGCAAAGTTTGTTGTTAAAAAACGTCAACCAAACCGCATCTCTCTATTGAAAACTTAAAATAATTTCATAAATATATTTAATAAATATTCGAATAGTTAGTTAATAAATATTCGAATAGTTAGCGGGCGTAACCGCGTTCGGGTCCACTAGTTTTATTATATATCGTAATATTTTGTAACCTATAAAGCTATTGTTTATTAAAACGCTTATTACCTTAATCAAATTAATGAAATAATAAATTACTAAAATCATGATGGCTATGACCTGATTTTAGTAAAGAAATTGTGCCATAGTTAACAAATACCAACAAGGATATTGATTATTCTAGTATATGTGCTATAGAATTTTATTGCACACGACATACCAATAAAATCCAAATATATGGTAATGGACGACCTTATATTACATTCTTTTCGTGGCGTGTGTGGTTTGGTCGAAACAGCCGCAAGGAGGTGTGGCCTACTTCTCCGTCAGTCACGAAACTGCAGGTGTAGGGTGGTATTTCTAACCGACTTCAGTAAGGAGGAGGTTATCAATTCTACTGTATATTTTTTTTAATGTTTATCAACTCTGATTTTGACTGGGTGAGCCGATTTTGATGACCCTTGTTTATTTGAAAGCTGGTGCTTTCCGTGTAATCCCATTTTAATTTGGTCCATTTCTGACAATGTTATCCATGAGAAAGTCACATAAGTCTTAAATTTTTATTAAGGGTTTTCACGACAAATGGATAAATAACTCGCCAACCGAATTTGATTATTTTTTTTTATTGGAAAGGATACATTTCAAGGATAGTTTAAGATTTGGCTTTAATTAATGATTCGGTTATGGCTTTTTTTTGTTAAAATTATATTTTTTTCTAAAATTCATTATCTTATGTTTACCGTCTAACAATGTAGCAGTTGAAAGTTTTTGTATAACCAAAAATTAGCCTGAAGGCATTCTGTTCGTGAGCTGTCCAAACATTACCCGTGATGGCGAAAATAATGAGTATGTAATTTTAAAATTACTAAAGCTGATTTTAATTTTAGAGGTATCGTTTCAACAGATGTACTTTGTTCTGTCTTAATAAATAAACTAGAGCAAACTATTCTATTTAGAGACACATTTTATTAGTGAAATAGGGTACTTCCCAATTCGCAGGTTACTCACATTAAATAACGTCCTGTAACACCCACAAGATGGGAATTGTTGTAATTTTCTATTAACAAAATGTCTTCCTCAGCAGCTATAGCTGGGTAGACGGAGAGAACCAAGTGGTAAAACACTCCGTTCCCCACTTTTACTAGTGCCTCACCTCTTAATTTTAATGTGCTAATATGTAAAGTTATTAGTAGTAATTACTAAAAGTTTAACTATTACGAAATAGTCAAATTGAGCTTAATATTGAAGTACGTAATACGTTTGTATACATTTACATAGAATATTAATTACATATACAATTTGCATGTGATAATGATATTTTTCAAATTATTTTTTTCTAATTAAATAACTGATATATTAAAATGTAATATCGTAATTGAAGTAATAAAAGTAATTAAATAAAAACATTAAATTAGTAAAATTGTAATGTGATATGAAAACGGAAGCTTATGTTTATAGAGAAATTTAATACTCTGACGGCTCATTAGAGTCGGTCACGAAGCGAAAAATGACTTTTCGAAGCAATTATCTAACGAAGCCTAGGTCCAACACTCGCGTGCCCCGACGTTGTAAATAAAGGTAGGTACCTAGCCTAGCCTCCTGGGCTTGACTTTGCGAGAGGTTATTGACCCTGACCTTTGCCATATGAACCCTACAAAGAAACTGTACCCATGTCTCGTAGTTCGTAATATGAATTGAATCTTATGGGTGATAATTTACAGTTTATTTTTTCATGTAGATATTTTAATAAACCTATCGTCAAAAGTAATTAAGAAACTCTTTATTGTTGAAGGCGTATTTTAGTCGTTTAGCTAATCTCATTAATCACGGGTTGTAAATGTAAATAAAATTTCGACTCTTTTGTTCTATCAGCTTCACGCTGTTTCCCGCACATCAGAATAGGTGTACCTTCCTTCTAAGGAACTTAGTTTTAAGACATTTCAGTTAAGACATTTTCCATTTTCCGCTCTTCTGAATTCTGGAAGTATAACAAAGAAATGAAAATATAAATTAAAATAAATACTTCATTTCCTCAAGTGGGGATCGAACCCACAACCAGTCGCGTTAACAATCACACACTTGTGCCCCTGCGCCAGGACTGGCTTAATTAAAATTTATTGTAATATGTATTTTTAATATGTGATATGTTTCAAATTTTGATCATCAAAGGATATCTTAATTTCCGCGTGATGCAACACTCACGCTGACGTCCGTTAGTGACACCCAAGAGGAAGTGCTAATGGGCGTATAGTTTCCTTTCTTTGAATTGGTATACCTTTAGTTTATTTAAAAATAGTTCTAAAAGCTCCTTCTTTAAACGTGATATCGAATTATGGGAGTTAATGGGGCACGTGCTGGCTTAGAAATTGCTATAATCTACATTTAATAACAAATTGAAATAATCGTTCAGTAGGCGAGCGTCTGACTGTAAACCTTGGTTGTGAGTTCGATCCCCATTAGAGGCAATGAATTATTTTTATTTCCCCAAATAGTTTCACACCTTAACATATAATCTTTCAAACCGAGCGGAATTAGTAGAGTCATGTAAATATGCTTTGAACAACTGCCATTTTACATCAAGATGGCAATAAGGCAATAAATATTCATAAACAATATTTGCTTCAAACGTTCTAAAGTTAATATTTGTGTTATACCTGCTTATTCTTGGATTCCAGGAAGATCTCTTCAATGGAGTCACGTTGTAAAACCTGATGACGGTCCATTCGCGATAGCCGAATAGAATTGCACTTGCTGTAATAATAACTGACCCATTTTCCTAAGTTACCGGACGCTATGCGTAGACTGCGTTTATTTCGGTCTCTCCTTACTCATTGTAAGGTATTTGAATTTCGTTTCGCGTCGTTTTCTTGGATAATTGGTCTTTTTTGGTTGTTTATACTATTATTATTATTCTTAACTATTATGGAATTGAACGTGAGTTGAATTTTTATGTTTGTTTGTACTTTCGTGTTCGTTTTGTTCTTGCCGTGCGTTGCATTTTTATAGTATATTTGTGTTATGTTTGGAAATTTTAAAAACTCTTTTGTTACAAACAACCTCTATATGACTTGTATATTTCTTGAAAATCAATGTTTATGTTACTTCCTTTTTAGTCTATTTTTTTATCAGCTTCACGCTGTATCCCGCACATAACAGGATAGGCAGAGGGAATCTAGTGTTAAGACACTCCGTTCCCCTCTTTCTGCCGAATTCTGGAGGCATTGTGTGTTGAGTGGCAGAACTCAACGCCGCGCTTTGCCTCGACATCAGAGCGAAGAAATAGAAATATAAACGTAAATAGATATTTCACTTCCTCGAGTGGGGATGCCTTCGTGGGGACACCCTTGTGCCGCTGCGTCAGGACGGCCTTTAGTTTATATGTTAAATTAATCGTTTTTGATACTAATTTTTAAGTATCATTTCATAAGTTTTTTTTTCTTGTAAATAATCCTTAGTTCGAGAGTGTGTATAATAAACGTAGCGAGGTTTTGTTTGTTAGTGATGTAAGTGCATATTAATATTAGCACTTGTTCGCTTTGATGTAAACCAGGCATACGTGACTCGACTCATGCCACAGACTAACGTAATCTTGTATACTATATACCTAAACTTTTTCGAAGATAACACGTGGACAAACGAATTTTTAGTTATATAAATATTAATGATGAAATCGACAAAAATGACGAACTCATTTGGTTATGTCATTTGACGAAACCAGCTCATTTTCGATATAATATAAATATTTTTTTTCACCATATTTAGCAAAAATCTCTCCATATTTTTATGGATTAGTAACGTTATCATATCGGATGTTATCTTCTGTATCAGCACTCCAACACGTCTTGATAGTGTCNGTTACAAACAACCTCTATAAGACTTGTATTTCTTGAAAATCTGTGTTTATGATACTTCCTTTTTAGTCTATTTTTTTATCATTTTTTTTATCAGCTTCACGCTGTATCCCGCACACAACGGGGTAGGCAGAGGGAGCCTAATGTTAAAACATTCCGTTCCCCACTTTCTGCCGAATTCTGGCGGCATTGCGTGTTTGGCAGAACTCGTTGCCTCGACGCCAGAGCAAAGAAATAGAAATATAAACGTAAATAAATCACATCCTCGAGTTGGGATCGAACCCGCATTACAGTCACACCCTTGTGCCACTGCGTCACGACGGCCTTTAGTCTATATAATGTTAAATTAACCGTTTCTTATACTACTTTTTACCTTTCATTTCATAACTTTTTTTTCCCAGTAAGCAATCCTTAGTTCGAGAGTGTGTATAATAAACCTAACGAGGTTTTGTTTGTTAGTGATGTAAGTGCATATTAATATTAGCACTTGTTCGCTTTGATGTAAACCAGGCATACGTGACTCGACTCATGCCACAGACTAACGTAATCTTGTATACTATATACCTAAACTTTTTCGAAGATAACACGTGGACAAACGAATTTTTAGTTATATAAATATTAATGATGAAATCGACAAAAATGACGAACTCATTTGGTTATGTCATTTGACGAAACCAGCTCATTTTCGATATAATATAAATATTTTTTTTCACCATATTTAGCAAAAATCTCTCCATATTTTTATGGATTAGTAACGTTATCATATCGGATGTTATCTTCTGTATCAGCACTCCAACACGTCTTGATAGTGTCACACGCGCACCGAACCGCTTTCTACGCGTCTGGTCAAGCTATAAATAAATATCGCGACAGGGAAATTTTTGATAAAGAATACGTTTTTTATTTTACTTAAGTAATAAAATGAAACGAAAAATAAGCATATTATATTCAACTTTTGTTTTTGTAAGTATAATATATGTATTTGAATATAAATAAGTTGTTGTTGGCAGTGTCTCTTTATATTTTTATAACTTCTATGGGTATACCTACTAAAAATATATAGCCTTTTATAGATATTTATAATATTCTATTAATTCGATTACATTTACATTTTGTATCACTTCACGTCTCCATCCACGTCTAGTGTTAGGACACTTCACCCCCTATTTTCTGCTTGATTCTGAATTGCATTGCGAATTGAGTGGCGTAACTCAACGCTCAACGCTTGCCTGAACACCAGAACGAAGAAATTAAGATAATGAATTTCTTTTCCTCCAGTGAGAATCAAACCCACAACCTGTCGCGTTTATACTGAAACGCCTGTGCCACTGCGGCACGACTGCCCTGCATTTACATTGATATATATTTACTTTGTTACGTAATATTATTGATTTATGATTTTTATCGTATACATAAAAGAATAAATACGAATGACGATACTAAAAGCATTTTATAAAAAAATATAAGATAGGTTTGAGGCGTATTTAACAGAGCTGTGAGCTGTGGGGGAGATGACATCTGGTGATATTGTCAACTATGTTATTATTAGGTGCCAAATTTTAACCGTCTCTCTGTTTATACGTGACGACGCGTCTGTCTGTCTGTAATATGATAATCGTTTAAAGATTTTGTTTACATGTTTAATTGATCGATAGTATTTCGACATACAATTTTTTTCCAGCTTCCATATCAGAACGGAGAAATGCAAATTAAATATTTTATTTAAATTTCCATTTCCTTCGTGGGAATCGAATCCACTACCTGTAGCGTGTCACTCCTAGTGCCCCTGCGCCGTCTTGGCTCACTTGGTTTTTTAATGTTTTTTGAATTCCGATATTAATTGTATTTTTTTATTGTCCACAGGTAAGAGTAATTTTATTGGTGTTTCCTCGTTACCTAATATTACGTAAGTAGAATATTAACTTAACTTTTTAAGTAAATACAAATTAAGTTTAATAGCTGTTCATTCAATAAAATAAATATATAATTTCGTCAATAAGATATGTTAAATTAAATAAACAAATATGTAATACAACATAAAAAACTCATATCAAGTTTAAAGTAATAAAGGTGCAACCACTTTCCAAAGATATAATTGAAAAGTGTACATCGAAAACGTTGTTAACAATTTTGTTGTCATTCTATAATTACATATTAATTTCAATAGCGGAGTTTCATAATCATATCATTAGGCTAACCGCCATTTTCAATCGAGTAACGTCGAGTGAAAGTATTATACAATAAATATGTTGGTTACAATCTCATAGTTACTTGATTTTTATATTTTGGAGATTAACTATAAGAGTAATATAGTGTTATTGTATAACACTATATTTTATTATATAAAGCGAAATAAAACAATATGAACGATTTCTAAATGATTTTCGATATCGATTTTTTATAGTGTTTTTGAATGCAAAACATAACAGAAATATTTTAATGGTATTCTTCAACAACCCATAATTACTGCACCATAAAATGGTTTCTTTATTGGTTTTATATGTTGTGGAAAGAACGTTCTGTGACACCATTTTCACTACCATTTATGTTATTTAAACTTTTAATTGCCTTCTCTGAGACTATTCAATAATCGTTATAATAAATAATATTTCGAATGATCCAATAATTAACAATACATATGTAAATTGACAATTAATGCTAGTATCGTAAATGGCCATTGTTTTTTTTTTATATAATTTGAATATTTGTGCCACAAAACGTCTTGAAAATTAAATCTCCGTATATGTTGAAGTAAATTACTTATTAAAACACACCAGAACTATTATATTACTGTGACCTTTAAGCGACAATTAAGTCTTAACAATGATAATTAATTAGAAATAAATTTATAAGTTAATTAGGCTTTGAATATTATATAATTGTTTAAAAGAAAACACAATCAATATCACTCTGCTCTCTACTTTACGCATCTTTATAACCGCCGTGTTCAATGGAGAACACCAACCAACCACCCCTGCACTTTATCTAGAAAAACACTTTTATTACAAATATCGCTAACGTCAAGACTGTATTCGTTACTAATTTATTATATCTCCGTTCTCTCAGTTCATTTTATTACAATACGAGTATAGGTACTGTTAATATTGCAATAAGCTAGCATGATATTCTTTTATCATGCTTAATCATCTTTTCATCATCATTCTTCATCTTTTACATACTTTTATTTAAAAAGCTATACCGTAATCTCGAAGGGCTATTTTAACATACGAATATAAAAAATCTATGTGACATTGCCACGGGCAAAATAAAATAATTCTGGGAGACTATTTGTATAGCGTCACTAGTCACTAATAAGAATTCTCTCACGCAGTCTGGTTGACCCAATTCCTTTATTATTTCGTAACATGTGCTGAACATCTTAAAATAAACCCTATTTAAATTACTTTTCGATAGATAGATAGATAGATAGATAGATATCGATGTTTAAAATGCATATAATATATGGTAATTTATTTGTTCGTTTACTTTTACTGTATTTATTATATTTAAAAAATAATAATAATTTTCTAAGATATAACGAGGATGAGGGCAGGTCGTTAAAAAAAAATTGTATAAAATAATTAATGAACGGAAGAATCATACCTTCTTTGTATACAACCAGACCTTGTTCTTAACGAATTGATGTACTAACTCGAAACGATTACGTTCTAACAAGGCCGTTATTAGATAAATATATTTCCTGGTTACTTATGACTGTAAGTTTTAGTAATTGCTTTGGTACTCTAACTATTCCGGAAGTTGACTAATAGACTATGACTAAAAGAAAATAGAATCAATCAGCTTCACGCTGTATCCCGCGCACGGTTGGGTAGGCAGAGGGAACCTAGTGTTAAGATATTCCGTTCTGCACTTTCCGCTGATTTTTTCGAAGCATTGTCTTTTGAGTGGGGGAACTGAACGTCGGGGTTTTGCATTGTGTCAGAGCAAACAAATGAAAATATTCATAAATAAATAATTCATTCTTTCGAGTGGGAATCGAACCCACATCCTTCTCGTTACAGTCACACCCCTGGGCCCTTGCGCCACGACGTTCTCAACTATGTCTATGACTAAACTGTGTTATATTGGCCTGCTATTATTAACGTATAGAAAGTTACTAAGAGTCATTTTGCATTATCATTTCTTCATACTTTATGTTCTCATTTACTTCATTTATGATCGATATTTTGTAAGCGAATATCACGATATGAAGATGGACCGATTTTGTAACAAGATTTGATTTAACAAATCAATTCTATATTCACCTTTCCAACACGCTATGGCCGAAACCCGTTGAATTACATAAAAACAATCACGTTTTATCACGTTTTTTCACGTCACTTTTGTTGGACAATATCTCTATGAAGTTGGTAAAGTAGGGCGATCTATCTATAAATTCTGCTCGTGAGTTGCCATAGCTCTAAGAGAAGAGGCTCAAGGTCGCTGGAAATGTTCCAGAAAGCCATTTTTTTTTGTTATTTATCGAACTTCACACGCTTCAGTTTTATTAGGTATGGCCTCAAGTGGTTGGATGAGTTGTTCTTGTTTTAGTATTTCCACCGACGAGTGAAGTTAGTCACTGGATATCATTACCGCGAAGTTTTAAGTTATTTTCTTTGTTCTCTCTGTTCACCAGTTTCTCACGTTTTTTTTTTAGCTTAGCATATATTTCTTGTTTTATTGTTGTAATTTAATATATTAATGTTATCATTTTTAATATGTGAATATGTGTTTTGAAGTTGTTATACGCGAAATATTTGTGGTTTAAAACTGTAACTTATTAATTTTCGAAAAAGAAAGAAAAATAACAACTAGCAATTTATCAAAATGTTTTTTAATTATACCAAAATGACTATTTTCGTTTTGTATTTATATTTGTAAATAATTTTGTATTAATATAACCTTTTAATAATCTGTTGATGATTTTAGAGAAGCATGTCTTCTCTGTATATGTACTATCAAAGCTTTGCTGTGTGTGTGAGCTTTTCATTTAAATGAAGTTTTTGAGGCCACATTTTTGCCCGAAAAGTCGAGTATTGGATCCTTTAATCATTTAACCACTTAAGGAACAGCTGGAAAGTGGCGTGCCCGACAACGATAAACTTGTAGGTTTACGAGACACTCGATAAGCACACAAACGCCGCCTCGGCCCAACCGTGACTGCGCAATTAAAATAATTTAAGTTTCACAGTCGAACCTTAATACAATACGCTTTTAATATTTCGAAATAACTATAACTTGGACACGCGCCTTGTTTGTAATCGTTGTGGACGTTCTTAAGTTTGGTTTTCAACGCGAAAGAGAAATGAGAGGGTAATGGGACAAGAGAAATGAGATGCAGAAGGGAATGCTTTTAAATAAATTAGGTTTACATTTCCACCAATTAATTGTTTTGTGGTTTGTAATTACTTCGCTCTGCTTCCTAGAAGTGAGCGAGTTCAATTTACACAACTCATTTTGCTCGCCCGGTTCTCCCAAATATGTATTGGTGGATATAAAGGATACTGTTTACTATTGCCAGTTCAACGTAGTCATTAATGAGTCTGCCGCTCAGGTGGAGACCGAGCTTAAGGCCTAGACTAGTGTTATGAATTGTAAGTCTTTATGTAAATTACGAAAGAGTGGATTTTCTAGTATAAAACTACTAGTATAACGTTCTATGAATAAAAAAATAATAAAAATAAATAATGGACACTCAATTTTTATCTACACTTATCGTCAACGTTTATATAGCTACTTGAAGTCGTCAACTTATTGCATAAGAAATGAAATTGTATGGTACATCGTATGTATATGGTGATATAATAGATTATGTATCGTCTTTAAGAAATGACGGCTAATCAAACATCCTTGTACATGACGTAGCTTAACCCCGTGCTAAGTAGAATACTGTGATCTTTGAACTTTTTATAGTGTCACGCTGTATACGGCACGCAGCAGGGTAGGTAGAGGGAACCTAGTGCTAAAACACTCCGTCTACCATTTTCCGCGGAATCCTGGAGGCATTGCTTGTTGAGTTTCGGAACTTATCGCCGCGCCTTGACTAGACTCCAGAGCGAAGAATTGAAAATATTAAATATTTTATTTCCTCGAATAGGGATCGAACCCACAACCCATCGCGTTTAGAGTCACACGTTTCTACTCCTGTGCCACGACTGGCCTCAACTTTGAACTTCACTCGTTTAAATGTCATATCTCCTTGTTAAGAGTACGTAATTGAAAAATTGTTGCATCTCATATTAAAGAAGTCACTTTCACTTCAATTTCTGGCACTTTTAACTAGCCATTTGACGTTAAGTGATTGATGGTAATCTTGTATACTTGATTGATGGACTGATTGATGTTGTCTTCTAATGTATAATTATTTTAATACATTTTTGACATTTTAAATTTGCATGTCTTGCAAACTTTATGCTTAAAAATGTGATAGATTCTTCAATAAAAATTGGCATAAAATATTTATTAAATTATTTATTCAGCTTATTCAAGAAAGTTGTTGTTAAATAGAGCAGAAAATTTTGCAACAAGCGCGGCGTAGAGTTCCGTCACTTAACACGCAAATGCCTCCAGAAATCGACGGAAAGTGGGGAATGGTTTTTTTAATGGGAATGGAGCATCTCAACACTAGGTTCCCAGGTTCTATCTACTAAAAAATGACCTTAAATACAGAGAGATTTTTCGTATAATAATGTAAAAAAAAATAAGAGAAAACACTAAGCATTGTTACTTGAGATTCAAATGTAATGCAGTCATTACCTAGTTTTACTCGCAAAACTTTCGCCTAAACTATCTTATAATAAACTGTTGCTCTGGTATTCAGTGCGTTGTTTATTATGTTGAATTTACAATACAAGTTTACAGACTTGTCGTCTCAGGCGACAATAACCTGAAAGATTTATTGTTGAACTGCTTATATCTTGTACAAGTGTTATATAAAATGGTACTAACTAGTGTGTTTTCATGCAATACCATTTAGTATAAAAAAAAATAGTTAAATTCAATTATTATATAGTAATGGGGTCTTGACGTAAAATTACTTTTCTTAATAATTCTGTTATGGTGGTTTATGGATCTGTGAGCAATATATTTAAAAATAGAGAAAAACATCATATACGAAGCATAAGTGTGACGAATAAATATTTATTACCTCGAACTGAATCTCACCATAAAGGAAATAGAACATCATGTATAATAATACCTCGTTATAAAGATAATAAGACACACACTGTATATAAAACAAAAGGTAAGATAAGCGCTATTTAATTAGCTAGTTGAAACTATAATGAACATCAATCGAAGCGTGGGAGTTGATGTACGTACTACGTAGGTAGATAAGTTACTGTGAAAGCTTCTAAACCTTTGTGAGATATTGTGTTATTTGTATTGTTGGGCTTAAAATGTGATGAGATAGAATTATCTTTCATGAAATTTACCATTTTTATGAGTAAATACCTATTTTAAAGTCCGGGATAGTAAAAATATATGCAGATTTTTCATTTTAATTGTTAGTGTAAGCGAAACGTCTTCGATCCGGTTAGAGTCTCACCGTTAGACGACGGATCCTCTTTATGTCATAGATATTTTACACTAAATTTAAAATTACTTAAGTATTTGGGGAAACAATAAAGAGATAAGACACTCCCGATTTTTCGCTGAATTCTAGAGACATTTGTGGCAAGTGTGGAAATGGAACTCACAGCTTCACATGCTGGTGCCTCTGGGCTACGACAGGCCTCTGCTATGAGCTTTTTAGAAGAAAACTATTCTAATTAAACGTATGTAGTACGAACTTGAATTTATCATGGTATAATTATCAAAATCTCGTTCGCGTGATCTCCGACAAAGAGTTCTTTGTATAATCGGTAGAGGTCGGCGCAGAAAAAACGACCGCGATTTTTTACTTGCCAAGTGTTGAATAATGATTGAACTAATTTTTTGCCTCCGTAATATTAAAACTTAGTTTTTGTTCTCTTCTTTTTATAAGACTGGTTAAAAATACTTTCTTATATAACTATTTTGTACATTTAGTTTGAATTTAGTTCTTAGTTGGTCATGGCGAAACGTTTTTGTATGTATGTTGTTATTATATTATGTTTTTTAAGCTTCGCGTTCTATCTCGCTTGTAGGGAACATAGTGTTCAGGCACCTTGTCCCTGTTAAGATACTTCCCTACTTTCTGCTGAATTCTGGAGGCGTGTTGAGTGGCGTAAATTACATGTTTACAAATACGAAACTGCTTCTATTGTTAAAATAAATAAAAAAATATATATTTTTGTTACAAAATTTTAAGAATATGACGTTTTTTGCCTTTTTTATGTATTTGGGGTACCACGGTATTATTAAACAAAATGTATATCCTCAAGCGAAACTTTCAGATTCAATCTGCACCACCTGCTTCGGAAGGATCTTTTTTCTCTCAGTTTTTCAAGGTGCAGTTGCACCTGCCAAAGCGGATGCATATGTTTCATTTGTTAACTTTCTTTTAATATTTATTTAGAATCTTACAATTCTAGGAACCTTTAACTTCCTTCGAAAGGATGTTAATTTATATTTATTTTGTTTGTTTCTTTGGCATGTCACAACTTATTTTTTTTTATTATTAACTCTTCATACTATTAGGTAATTAAATGTCGAAGAGCTTAAGCTAAAAACTTTATTTTCAAGAAACATAGAATAATGATAAAGTCGTGACTCGTATATACCTCGTATCGTGAAAGTACCAGATGTGATAATGCCTAACATGTTGCATACATATGTACACGTAATTTGCACTTTGTGTTATTAGTGTGGAGCGCACTACCTCTTCCACATTAGACTGTATCATTTGAAATCAGCTAGGATTTACAGCTATATTCTAAAAAGAATCTGGGGGGAACGGGAGTGTCTTAACACTAGGTTCCCTCTACTTACTGTTTTCGTAAATTAAAATATGTCCATTATTTTAATTATTAATTTAAATAAACAATTAGAATTGAAATTGGGGGTACAGTATCACAAGCCTGTGAATGTAATGTTAAGGAAAATTCATCGGAAAATGGAGAACGGTGGGTCTTAATACTAGGTTCCCTCTGCCTAACCTGCTAAATGCGGGAAACAGCGTGAAACTGAAAAAAAAAACCATTTCAAATACGTATAGTATTACGAACACATAGTATTTTATGTGAAATTGATATTAATTATGGAAGTAATATTTTAAAAATCGTCATGCAATTCACACAGTTTCAATTTTATTACCATGCTATGTACTTTATTACATATTTTATGTGCTGGAACTTCTAAGTAGGTCACGTCGGTAGGTAATGTTATACCAATCATATTTAAATAATATAAGCAAAATTAAAAAGTTGAAGAAATAATATAATTTTACTGATAATCATTTTGCTTATCTTGCTAGAGAAATCGTTATTGATAAAAAATATATAATTATTTATTATTTCCCACTCGAGGAAATCAACTATTTAATATTTTTATTTTCCTCATTCTGGGGTCGAGGTAAAGTGCATCGTTGAGTTTCGCCACTTGATATGCAATCCCTCTAGAATTCAGCGAAAAATGGGGAACGGAATGTTTTAACTTTAATTTCCCTCCGCCTACCCTGTTTACAGCATTTTTTATATTTTTTTTAAGATTTCTTAATAATGATCATTCTTTTTATACTTTTATATATAATTTATATAAATTTTTAAAATATATCAATCAGCTTTACTTATAATTTAGTGCTAAATTGACATCGAGATTGTCAGGTTACTGACGCTTACGCGTGATTTATTTTCCACTTGGCTCACACGTTTCTATTCAATTGGACTCGTAATTGAATCTAAATTATTTAGAAAAAAATATGATATTTACGTTACATAAAAAAATGTGATATATACGCTACTATATCACTGTGAAACAATGTTAATTGAAATTAGCGCTTTATCCTAATTATAATTAAGTATTGAATTATGTGTTACGTGTAAATTGATTAATAGATTTTAAATAAAGTATTAACAACACACACAGAGAAGTGAGAAGAATGATGTGAATGCTAATAGAAACAGAGGAAGAAATGATAGAAATGGTATGACCTCGTATACATATCTTCATACATACTATATTAATAAAAGAAACTTATTAAAAAGCATTATGTTTAATAATACAATTTTTGCAGTAAATCCGAATTCTAAATGAAAATTATATTATTAAAATGTATGTTTCAATAAAAAAATGTTAAATAAAAAATAAATAAAAAAAACGTAAATTTACAAACCTTATCTATTGTACAGGTTACAGTTTGTGATTGGTTTTTAGCAAAAAAGGTAATACTTATTCTGTTATGTTCGTCTAAAATCGTAAACGCCCGAGTGTCCCATTGTAATAGATTTTCCATGGGTTCACGATCTGGCGGCGGTCACGTAATGTTTTTACATTCGTTTGAATAAGTGTTTCTTATAAAAGGCATTGGTTGCTTTTCTTGCACAATATACAATTTGCGGCTTGAACCGCAGGTTTTTTTTCGAACATGAGGTTAACGCTGTTAGCCCTATTGGCTTTTACAGCGACACCCTGGAGCTGTCTGTGAGGAGAACCCCAGGTTGTGGACAATCTAACCTAAGAATTGAAAGTAATATGGTAACCCTCACATTCGTTAGTAGCTTTTTGATTAGGTAACTGTTGAATACATGATGTGATTGTTATTTTATATTTTTTGGTTGTTTTTTATCTTCACGCTTTGGATGCGTCTTGCGAGATAAATGGAGAGATTCATGATAATCTATGATATCTGTAGATGTTTTGTTACGAAACTCGGTGTTGCGTATAAGTTGTCGTAATCCTAGAGATATATTTTTATTGAAAAAAATGTCAAGTAGAATTAACCACCTCGATAAACCAACGTCAGACCTGTCCCTATTTTGAAAATTGATTTTTTTATAACTTCACATTGTATCCTGTACATGGCAGAGTAAAGAAGAGGTAACCTGGGCAACAAGTGAGGCATCGCGTGTGGAGTGGAGAAAAAAGATAATGAATATATTAAATATTCCATTTTCTCCAGCGGGAACCAAACCCACAACCTAACGCTTTTACAGTTGCACGCTCGTGCCCCTTCGCCACGACTGACTTCAAAACAGAATAGAAATAATATTTAATACATAAATTAAATTTCAATAACATTTCTAAGGCATTTAAAAGATAAACCTTAATGAGAAGTCGTCATTAATCACCGTTCACTATGCTATGTAAAGTCAACTATCTCATTAGAAATATGTATACGGAGAAAGTCATGGACACCGAGTCGAGTCGAGTCGAGTCGAGCCGAGAGTGCGCGGCGTCGTCTGAACTTGACAGTGACAACTTTTTACACTCTCCGTATATGCGCATGAAACGGTCGGCTTTTGTAGGAAGCATTATCTATCACCAATAAACACTGTACAGCTATTAGCTAACGGATAGAGTGGAGAAAATATCGTCTCGTAAGCTATTTTAATATGGCTTATACTAATATTTGTTTATACTGAAATAATGAAAGGTTCGTACTTTCATAAGTTTGTATTTTATATTTTTTTATGTATATATTCAAAATTGTTCTATTCCACTTTCACTTTATATGTTTTCGACTAATTATATTTCACATATTATATTAGATTCGTGTAAGCTCTAATTTTTTTAGATATTAGTAAAAGCATCAAATTAGAGTGCCTCTTTGAATAAGGTCGTTGAAGTTTCGAATCCGGCTCATCAGAATATATTTTTTATATTATATAGGACACATTAATAATCTTAATTATAAAGCTTCACGCTGTATCCCGCACACAGTAGGGTAGGTTGAGTGAACCAAGTGTTAGGACACTCCGTCTACACACAACACTGCGATTTGCCTCAACGCCAGAGCGAAGAAATATAAAATTTATATAAATATTTAATTTCCTCAAGTAGGAATCGAATCCACAATCACCCGCGGTTACATTGGGCCCCTACGCCACGACTGGCCTCGATAACTAAACGATTTGTTACGACAATTTATATTTGTTATGTACAGACTACAGTACAATTACATATTTAATTATATAATATCTAATTACACTTCTTTGGACGACTGTCAACAACGTTTAATTTTCAAGATGAAATCAGCTCGATATTTCTCTACATTTTTTTTTAGTTCCGTGAAAGTGAAACGCAACTGGTTTTTTTCTTTGCGAAAAAATGCATATTGATTTTTTGCTGGTTGTAACCTAATAGCTACTGAATTTTTAATGTTCGAATAAGTGTAATCCAATATGTCAAAACTTGTTGTTTGTGCGTGGAAAAAAAAATTAAAAAGTGTCGCGAGATTAACTTGGCCGCAACTTTTTTGATATAACTTTTTATTATTATACTCTTCGATACCACAAAAATGTTATTATATAAACAGATTTTTTTTAATACATTTGGTATTTACATTTGATTTTTTTTAATACATTTGGTATTATTAAGTATTATTATTTACTTAATTTATATTGGTTAATACTAGATTTCGAGGTAAAAAAGTAAATGCTGGACGTTGAAGGGTGTTTTTTTTTGTTGTTTTCTTAGCCTCTTGTTTTTTAAGATTATATTATGTTTTTTTACATTACTTTGTTATGCCTTAGGAAAAGTTAGTTTAAATAATATTAAATTAATTATAACCAAATTTCATATTTGCATATAAAGAAAATTTTATTATCTGGCACTGAAATAAAATTAATTTGGAATAAATGAGCGCTCTTACGATGATTCAATCGTTTTATTATGACTGTTCCCTTTTAACCTCTTGCTCTTGAATCTTGTTACAAAGTAGGATAATTTATTATAACTAATAAGTAAAACTTCGAACAAGATAATATTTACTGTAGTATTAAAAATATAAGTTTTTATATAATTAACACCGGCGTAATTTCTATTAAACAATTATACATTTTTCTTAATCTAATATCGATTAAATTCTAATCGACATGCCTGAGTGTGAATTTACATTATATAGGTAAATAACATACAAACCAATTTACAGATAATTTTAAGAGGCTATTTTACTAAAGCCTCTTTCTATACAGGTATAATACACGTTTTTACTATGTTATATATCTTGATGAATAATAAACATTACACCGTACGATGCTATCTCTATATTATAAAAAAAATGCTCCTTTTTATCTGTTAAATAACTGTTGTAATCTTTTAATAGAAGTCTTGATCTTTGTTGTAAGTTATTGTTTAATGAAAATTCTTATTATTTACTAAGGAATGTTTGTTTTTGTTGCAGGTAACATTTTGACTCTTCTCCGTTGTCTAATAGATATCTATTTATATATTATCTATGAACATTATATTGAACTGTTTACAAAGAAAATGAGGTAAGAGATCTTAGAATGGTATGTCTTAGAATTTTATTTTTTTTTACATTTAATCTTGAAAATCTGCCCGTTTTGTATGGTTAGTTGTACAGGAAGCACAACATATTAAATATTTTTTTGTATAACACTGATACTTAGGGTTTAATCACTATTATTAATGCCGAGACAAATCGTAGGGTGTGGAGAATTGATAGTGGGAACACATGCTCGATCCTAAATGATGTAACAAATTCATAAAAGCTTTGCAAAACGTTAGTCGACAGTATTGAAAACTTAGGAAGCGGCGTGATTAATGTATGTAATCCTTAATATTAGGGAAGCTGTTTAAAATGTCTAGTGAATGTGCTTAATGTAATGTAGTGTTTTGGGGAGAGAATTCAAAATGTGTTTATTTTTAAATATAGTTTTGTACAAGGATCTTATATAACAATATATTTTATTATAACTAATTTAGTTACTAGTGAGGCCGTTGTGGCGCAGCGGCACAAGGGTGTGACTGTAACGCGACGGTGGCGGGTTCGATCCCCACTCGATTTTTTTAGTTTTAGTGTATATTTCCCTTTCCTTGCCCTGGTGTCGAGGCAAACCGCGGCGTTAAGTTCTGCCACTCAACACGCAATGCTTTCAGAATTCGGCAGAAAGTGGGGAACTGAGTGTCTTACGGAATAGTAACCTAGTACTATTAGTAAAATTAATTTATATATTAACTTTGAAAAATATTTTACGAATTCTTCATTCAGTTTACTGGATTAAATAACAATATTACACAAAACAACGTATCCTGTCAATTGACATCTTTATCTTACATGTCCTTAATAAGACTGTTACATTATATACATTTGAACTTGTGTAATTAAAGTGTAACGTCGAGCTGATAACTCTATCCTCGTCCTGATAGCGATCTCAACATCTTAAGATACTTGTTTAAACTAACCTCATTAGCACTGACTTGATAGCTACGCTGTTACTAAATTATATTTGTGGCCTGTCTCTATGTACTAGTTACATATTGGATTTTATTACGGTTTTCTCCGCATAGTAGTTTAGGCAATTTAGTGTCAAGACACTCCGCTGTTCGCCCGAATTCGTGATATTTCGTATCGAGTCGCGGTACTCATCGCCGCGCTTGATTTGCTAGAATTAGGATCTGGAAATAAATAATTCCTTCGAGTGGGGATCAAATCCACAACCATCGCGTTTATAGTTTACAAACGCTGCCCCACTGCGCCAGTATGGACATCTAGTGAAATACTAGATGTAATGAATAATAGGAATTTTCAACATAAATTCAGGAATCTCAACAAAACTTTCACACCCACATTGTAAACATTCAACGCCGTCTTTGAATATTTAATTTGGACCAATAACTTAAATTGATATCATTTAGTAATGCTTTCACTTTCGTATTTTTATTCGTTTATTATTATAATTTTTTTCATTGTCATAATAGTTTGAGCGTGTGTTATGAAAATATAGATCATTATTACTATTATATTTTTTAGAGGGAACCTCATGCTTTTTATATGACTTTTCTCTAGTGTTTTTGAAGGTGAACCGAGATTTCCTACTGCCTCTCTTACCACGGACTCTTTCTTCATATATTATATATATATATATATATAAAATCGAAAGGTCACTCATTCATCACGAAATCTCAGAAACTACAAGTGCTAGGAATCTCAAATTTTGCATAGGAGTTACTTATAGGACGTAGGTGCTCGCTAAGACGAGAATTTGCAATATTCGATTTCTAAGGGGTTGTTTTTGGGGTCGAAAGTTTGTATGAAACTTCGTTACTACAAATGCTAGGAGTCTCAAATTTTGCATAGACGTCACTAGGACGTAGTCATGGAAACAGAAATTAATAATACCATAGTTCACGTGAGTGAAACCGCGAGCGGGCCGCTAGTAAATGTATATTTATCCACCATAAAAACAAATTTCAATAAACTAAATTTCATCTTCAATGATGGATATGTAAGCTCAAATAGTTATTTACATGTTTAAATTATTGGTTCGGCCCCACATGGACTCATTCTATGCAGTCCATCTGTTCGTCCCAACTTCAAAGTTTAATGTTAGAAGCAGATGTCGTGTCGACGCTATTAGCTTAACGCGTAACTTAACCTCTAATTATTCTCTACCATCTATTGAATTACACGACATCGAGGATTTAGTCTAACGTAATTGAGTGCACTCTTGTAGGCCAATGTTTGGATTGGAGATTGATTGACGTTTTGGGGGTCGATGAGTATTTATTGCAGGGGGTTAGTTAATATGATGTTTTTTTATATAAAACATAGTAGAAACTATAAACACAAGGTAAATATGTATTTATGTATTTAAAATTAATTTTGGCTGGCTTTAAAGCCAGGCCTTTGACTAAACCCCACAGGTTGTGGGTTCGATCTCCACTCAAGAAAATGAAATATTTTTTTTTATTTCTGACCTCTGGTCTGTCTTTACACTAGACTGCCTCTGCCTACATAGTTACATGCCGGACACAGAGTGAAGCACAAAAAAAAATAATTAAAAATACCTTCAAATGAAAAAGCCAAATTAAAGCCTATTATAATTTGGCATAATTAAATTGCATTATGTGGAATATTCGCTACACACTTTCTCTTATTGCGTAACTCCACACTCGCAGATCTTAACTACGGACGCTTTTAAGACATGTCCATGGGAACACCTCACAAAGAGATTTTGATTCGGATTTTGATACGCTAATTGAATGCTTACGTCACATCCTCTACCTGTATGCTCGAAATAATTATTGGCCATTATTACATTGAAACTACAGACGCGATGGTGATTATATTGTGTTTGTTTGTGTAGTTTGTGTTGCTGTTACATATATCTCATAAATATAGATAGTTTAAATGTTGACAGTTGTTTAAAATGGTGATTTTTTTTTAAGAAACTTTTTATAGTGGGCAACTTTTTATAGTGGTAGAAATGTAAACTTTTTATAGTGGCAGAAATGGAGAATATTAGCTAGCTAGCTTATAAATTTTAAGAGAATATTAGTTACTTCTTGAAAATCATTAATCAAATACCTTGAAAATGATAACTTTTTGCTACAATTTCATATGAAGATCTTTTTTAATTAATCTACAGTTACTAATTTGAAGAAATATGTTAATCTCATTAATTTTGCGTTTCATATTATAATAGACTTTTCGGAATAAAAACATCAATTACTTAGTATGTGATTTTAAATTCGACAATTCTTATTTCCCTAAGTCATTTTTAAAGGCATCTATATATATCTGGTCTCATAAAAACACGTAAAGCAACCGTGAGTAAGGCAGTTTCACAGAGAATACCGCGAAACTATAATGAGTAACTGAACTACAAAAAGCGTTCCTGCTGCTGCAGCCGTAAACCTCGTCACGCTCCGAGAAGCAAGATTTCTGTGTTCAAAGTGCTAGGAAAATTTTATTTCAAATGTTTTGTTATTATTTTTATATATACGAGTATTTCTGCTATTTCCTGCCTTTATTGTTGATATATTTTTAATTCTGTTTAAGTATATTGATATTTGTAAGTTTCAGTTATTTTATCCTGATTCAATATGTTCTGGATATTATTTTGTCACGGCGATAGAATAGTTTCCGGTCAGTGGAGTCCATAAATCGATCACGCTGCATTCGTGTATTCAGTGCCCTAATGGT
This sequence comes from Heliconius cydno galanthus, assembly GCA_036379175.1. NCBI lineage: Eukaryota > Metazoa > Arthropoda > Insecta > Lepidoptera > Nymphalidae > Heliconius > Heliconius cydno. Next base: position 211,690 of record JAKRZM010000235.1, read on the forward strand.
TCTCGTGAGATTTATCGGCCCTGTCATAATAATCGATTTCCTAGACGCCCCTTTCTGTAAATCAAAGTTGTCGCTATTTTGTCGCATATTATGAGCTCTTATGGAAACCTTCGTCATTAATGTAATAGCGTGTTATTATATCCAATAGAAGTCAGGCAGCGAGTCTATATTAAATTCAAACTTTTTTTATTTTATTTTTTTATTTTATTATATAAATGATAGTTAAAACAATTTTCAATAAAAATTGAGCCTCCCAAGTTGAACTCGTTATGTATTATTTTCTTTTTTTCAAAAGTCTTCACGGCCTAATGTTCCTTTTGCGCTCAAAACGCTCGTTTAGGTCGAGGTATGGTAGTTTCTTTTTAAGTAGAGGTTAGAGAAACACTGCGTTGCTCAACGGATTGACCAATTTACGTCGATTAACCTAAACCTCCTTTTGCTGCATACAGCCCTAAATCACTCGAATTTT